>CAKNYM010035075.1:0-11246 GCA_932195095.1 Andricus curvator
TCCTACAGTTTTGTTGACCGGCACATTGATAGGTTTTCTAAAAACTTTGTTGTCTATTGCATCTTCGAGTGAAGTAAAACCTTTTTGCTCTAAATTTTCAACTTCATCTTCTTCATTTTTCGGTTCATTGTTGTCATCAATCGTGTCCATAAAGATATCATCAACCTCATAATCGATGACATCAGTAAAATAATCATCAGCGACTTCACTTGCTCCCTGAAATAAAAATTCAATGTAACACTGTCGCTTTGTTTCGATATGCGAAGGTTTTGGTACTTTGTAACTTTGGAGATATTTCCTATCATATTGCATTTCGAAATTGTCCATGATGTTAAAATTGAATTAGCTACATTCTGAGCATTGTCAAATCTTGAAATTTAGGTTAAAAAATTAAAACTTTGTATTTTATTTAATCAATTTGTTATGTAATTATTGAGCGAATTCATTTTAAATAGGGCAGGCTGTGCAAGTTCAAGTCACATAATCGTATCAATATTATTTTTGTAATACGAAAAGAAATGAAGTTTCCAACCAAAAAGACGAAATTTAAGAAAAGCGTTGAATTTTTAACTAAGTAAGATTTTTTAGTTGAGGATGAGAAATAATTTTAACCGAATTGTAGAAATTTTAAGCAAAAAATACGAAGTTTCTACAAATCAGTTGAATTTTCACCCTGAAAATATAAATATTTGAAAAAAAGTTAATTTCGAACCCAATTGTTTAGTTTTTTATCAAAATGTAGTTGCATTTGTAACTAAGAAAGATTTTTGAGTCATGAAAGAAAAACAATTTCAGTCAAACTGTTGAACTTTCTAGCCAAAAACACCAATTTTCTACAAAGCAGTTGAATTTTAAACCCGAAAATATGAATTTTTAACAAAAAAGTTTCTTTCAAACCCAATAGTTTAATTTTCAACAAAAACTGTTAAATTTTCAACTGAGAAGAACATTAAAATTTCAACCAAAAATAATAACTTTTTAACAAAATAATTTAATTCTCAACCAAATAACATTTTTATTTTTTAACCAAAGGAGATAAGTTTCCGAAGCAAAAAGGCTCAATTCGATTTATGGATTGAATTGTTTATTTATTAAATTCTCATGTAGAATTATGTAAATATTGTTATCTACCCGGTAAGTTGAATGGATGGCGGGGTAGGATAAACAGGGCTTAGGCGAGGAGGAGGGGGGGGGGAAGCGTGAGAGGAGGTACGGATGGCGTACGAGGAAGGAGGGAGCGTTAGTTTTTCTCTCGTAGGAGTGAGAGAGAAAGAGGTATAGGAAAGGAGCCGATGAGGCGGCGATGAGGCGCAAGTAGGGGCCTAGCTAGTTCTGTCTAGCGGGGCGTGGTGGCGCTTGAGCTTGCGTCCTTTCATTGAGCCACGCGTCTAACTGGGACATAACCTGTGGCGGGTTTTTCTGACTGGTGGGAAGGGGTAACGTGACTCGTTTGATGTCACCCTTCATTAAGCGCTGCCAGGCAGAGAGACCGTCCATGACGGAAAAGCTTGCAGAGAGAGAGAGAGAGAGGAAAGATGTGGTCGCCGAGTGCGGCATTTGTTTTTATTTTTTTTTTGTTGGGGAGGGGGGAGGAAGAAGGATAGGAAAGGAGAGGTGGTGCCCGAAGGCCTAGGTGGGTTGGTCCACGAACGACTCTGCCTACCCGGTAGGGATGAATTGTTGAGAGATCGCCCGGCGGTGACCCCTTGTTTTTTTTTATTTTTTTTTATTTTTTTTTATTTCATTTTATTCATTAATTAAAATTTTCTTCTTTATTTGTGCCTTAAAAAAAAAACGAAACCTAGAATCATGAGACCTGAAATCATTGAAACAATGAACCTGAAAGCATATTGGAACCATGGAAGGTCGAGAGAGAGATATTAAAATTGCAAGTTTCGTCGGTGCGAGTCTCCTCGGAATCGTTTTGCTGGAGGAGAGAGTAACGAGGGAGAGAATGTCTCCGGTGTTTGATCTGCTGATAAAAATAAGACGTCGTCGTCGTTTGTTCCCGGTTCCTCGATAACTCGGGAAGGAACCGGAGTTTGTGCCTGGTCCTCCTCGGCTGGGCGAACTGGTGAGTGTTCGACCGGACGAGCAGGAGAGGTCGAAGCCGCTTCGTCGGCGATACGGGGTGTCCCAGAAGAGAGTTGGGCCCGTATCTCGAGGAATTCGTGCGGTGCTGGAAGTGGTGCCGACGGTGGTACTTTCAACCCTCTGGGACAGGGAGGGGAGTTGAAGCAATTAATAATTAAAGGTGCCCGACTGGTACCGGTCACAGGTGATTGATTTCGGCGAGTCAAATTCGCCGGCGGAAAAACGTGTCGAGGTTCCTCGAAGAACTTGGGAACCTTGAGTTTTAAAGGTACCGTGCGATTGACAGGCGGCCGCCTACGCCGAGGATCGTGAGTATCCGGGTGTCCGCGTCGGATCTCAAGCAGATTCCATTCCCCCTCCGGGAACAAATCTGGATTCTCTGGATTGTAAGGTCGTACGACGGCGTGTCGTACCCGCTCCGCTGATTCTCGTCGTCGCTGCTCCTCCGCAGCGCGCCTGGCTTCTATCGCGGCTCGTCGTTGCTCTTCTTGGAGGCGGCGGGCCCGCAAATCCTCTGCCCGTCGGACTCTTTCAAGAGCGACTTGTCGTTGCCGCTCTAAAGCCGCGAGCTGTCGTTCGGCGCGACGGCGTTCCCGTTCCTCTACGGGTAACGCTTCCTCCTCCGCTTGTAACAGCCGACGCCAACGCGTCCGCTGATTAGGGCGTGTGTTCCGAGCACTCCCTGTCATCAAGGGTGGTATTTGTGTAGGCACTACCCGTACACAGCCCGGACGTAACACTGATGCCGATGTGGATGAGCGATTGTAAGCTCGTGTGCGCCACGAAACTCGTGGAGAACGTCAAGCCTCACACCGTAAAGCTACTCTTTCTATATCGAGTGCCGACCCTGAGGCCAGCTCCAGGCTATAAAAAGAGGAACTTAATCCGCAAACGCAGGACCAACCTGCCGGCCGGACGAAGAACTTCCGGATGACGTCGATGAAACTCCTGGTAGATCCAAGACTAACTGAATCAATCCTCGCTGAAGGATTGAGATCGGAGAAGGATTCGATTTTCAATGAAAATGAGGCGAAATTCTATTTAAAAGAAAAGCAGAAGGCTTGGTTGGTTGGTAAGATGCGGTTTATTGTAGAAATCGTGAGGAAGGCAGAGCGAGGCAACTGCGCTTCCAAGTGTCAAAATACAACTGATCTCTTCGTCAGAGATCTCGCTCCCGGTGACCGGGCACGGAGCTCTCTGTGGTGGTGGGAGATGGCTACGGGCCCGCTGATTGGCCGAGACCCCGACAACGGAGTCGCAACCGAGCAGTGGGGGCCGCCTGCCTCGTTCCTACTCACCGCAGCCTCCGCGCGTCGGCACCGAAATCGACAAATATATAATAGTTTTAATTAAAAATTAAAAATAGAATTAGTTATGCTAAAAATCTGAAATTGAAAAGAGTAGCTTAAATCTATCCCAGCCTTATTTTCCAAAAAGAACCGTGAAGCTGGGTCAAATAGAACGGTCGTTCCAGTTTATTTGTTAATAACTAATTATTAACAATTTAATAAATTAGTTCAACTGAAGCTCATTGGACTCCTGGAACGACCCTTCTATTTCCAATAAAAATAATTACATAAATCCTTATCTAATGGCCTTAAATGAATGATTCTTACTCTAATATTAACGCTAGTAAATATTCGCTATTTCTAATTAAATAAAGTATGCTAAATGGATGTATGAGCATATCCGATTTCGGAATTGCACAGACATCCATCGGAAGTTGTTATAAAGCGACTAACCCGAGGTGTTCATTGTTTATAAAACTCGCTATTTTTTCAAGACGGTACAGGGACCCGTCGACTGTTAAAAATTCCCCGAGAATACTTAATTTATTATGTTTTTAAACCCCCAAGTAATTTAATATTGAATCCCTTTATTTATTATCAAATTAAATTTCTTTAAGATACGGATTTTAAAAGTTTTCGAAGTGCCGGTTGAGCTCCCCGGCTTCGACCCGTGCGCCAGAGTGAAAAGGAAGATGAGCGTAGATAGAGAGAGCGATAGAGTTGAGAGAGTAGATAGCGCGCGTGGGATAAATATAGAAAGAATCTGGCGGACGTGCCTTAGGCCTGCCGCAATGTTTTCACGGAGGTGAAAACACGACGGCAGCATGTTGTCACGAGGTGTTCACGTGACCGGGAAGGTTTTCCGGCACTTACAGGCTAATCCGTTTGAAAGCGAGAGGGTCCCAATACAATAGGATGATTCATTGGGATGAGCAAACTCGTCGTTTAGAACTTCGAAAAATCCTCAATTTGTCACGTAGGTCCTTCAAAACAAATTGCCTATTGGAAATTTGAGTGAAGGATCACGTAGACAAATTGCTTGTATTTTGCGAGGTTCTCAGTCAAACCATCTGACTTACAACAATATAACGATTTTAATCCTTTTTTATGATATATAATTCGCTTTTTATTGAATTTCAACTGTTAAAAATGCAGGTAATAAAAATTAAAGCAATTTGAAAATTGAATTTTGAAAAGCTGAAAAACAAAGAAAATTTAATTTGTATTTTCAACATTTGAATTTTCTTCCATTTTCAAAAGTTGAAAATTCAATTGTGAAAAAATAAACTGTTGAAAAATTAATTTTACATTTTCTTCAATTGTCTACAGTTGAATAATGTATTGCATACAAGTGATAAAAATGTTACATTCACATCATTTTCTATGACAATTTAATAAATTTAGAAAAAAATATGTTTGAACCAGGAATTTTTCCCACCGATAAAGGCAGCGACATTTAATTTTTATATTTTAAAATATTTTGTTTTGACTGGTCAATAAATAATGAACGTTAGAGGCCTCTGCCAGCCTTTACAATCTAATTTGTATAATTAAAGTTTGTGAAATTGATGCTTTACCTTTTTAAATTTTTCATTTAAAGATAACGCTTATTTTGAAACCCTTAAAATAAAACCTGTGGAAATCAGGAGGTTTCCATTTTAAAACTTGTTCATTATTAAACGATTGAATACAAGGTTTTTCAATTACAAATTTTTTCAGCTTTAATTGGGAAGATTTGGAAAGTTTAAAATTCAGAATCGTTCAATTTTGGCTGCTTTTTTTGTCGTTTAGTTGTGATTACATCAAATGAAAAAAAATCTACAGCTTCAACAGTTCGAACTCTTAAATTTTAACTTGATAAGCTCAGCAAACTTTTTGCAAGAAATCTGTTGACTTTGAATCATATAATAAGTAGGATAAGGAAATTTTTGTGTTTAATAAAGGAAAATATAGAGATGCGTTTTATTACACAATATCAGTAAATGGACGCGTGCAAATCGTGCGTTCACGTCTCTGGATTTTTATTTCCTATCATGAAAAATATTAAATAGTTTAAAAATCCATTATTGAAAAATATTAAGTTTTGAACATTTTTAAAAATTGAAATTGAATATAAAACAATTTATTATTTTAAGGGAATTTTAATTTTAATTATTTATTATTTTAATTTGAAACGAATTGAAAATGCATTATTTATAATTAAAAGTGTTCGACATTAAATAATTAAAAATGTAAAGCTTTTGAATTTGAATAATTGTAAATTCAAAGCGATTAAAATTTGACAATTTGAAATTAAGAACTAAAATTAATCTTTCAAAGTCGTTAACGAAACGTAAAAAAAAGCAAATTCAGAAGTTCGGTTGCAAATTTCACGATAAACGCGATTGTTTTATAACGAATCAGATAAAAAAAGAAGAAAAATGTCCATCATACACGCGTATGTTTATTTTACCAACGGCTTGCAAAGGATTGTGCCTTTGTCATCAATTCGGGATTTTTTCCGAAAAGTGAGAATGACTTCAATAAAAACAGAAAACAAAAGGTGTGGTTAAAAGCTGGCAAAGGAAAAGAAGATCTCTCACTGAATGCCTACATTTTACTATTGGGTAGTAAGTATATGATTATTTGTTTATATTTTAGAGGAACTATGAAGTATATAATAAAATATATGATTTGTTATCGAAAACGTTTTTCTATTTTATATTATTATATTATTTTTCTCATGAACAGAAAATGGAGAAAAAATTAATTTAACATTAGAAATATCATAAATAATTGTATTGTTTTATGGGTGTTGGATCAGTGTTACACGGAAAAAATTTATCCGTAAAAAAGTCACGAACTAGTAGCTTGGTCTCGGATATGAGAAAAATTCATCGGATATTTATGTATTTTCATAAATAACCTGCGAACTTTGAGGAAGATTGACGAACGCGATGTGAAAATTCTAAAACGGTTGATCACTTCTTTTTTACGTGAATAATTACAAAAATATTACGAGTGATTGGGAAAAGATTCTCAGAGCACTCACGAGCTTGCCCGACAAATCTGGGAACTCGAAACTAAGTTCGCTTGTACATGGCCCACACACACACTCTCCCAAACGCGCGGTACGTGTGTGCACTCGTATGTGTGCCTCGAGCTCGTCGGATGAGTGGCTAGAAGTTTTATAATACCTATTTTGTTTGGCCTCGATGGCTGCGCGTGTTTACGCACTCCTGGTTTATGTTTAGAAACTTGTGAGTCAGCAGTCTTTGAGGGTTCGAATCTTCTGAGTTGCAAATTTAATAAATTAATATAAAATTAAATCGCACAAATGAAAGTTTTCCTCTTTATATTTCAGTCTGAAATTTTCAGGAACTGTTCGTAAGAAACTTCGAAATTTATCCATATATTTCTCATAGAAATAAGGATGTAATGTTTCATTTTTTTATCTCGTATCCGAGACCTAGCTACAAGTTCGTGACTTCTTCACGGATAAATTTTTTCCGTGTATAATCTCAAAATTAGATTTCCTCGTATTATTCTACAACTATTATAACTAGATATTTTTTTCGCTGTATAACACAACTGTTTTCTCAAATAAAAATTTATTCTATATAGCAAACAAACATTTACTTTAAACACTTTTTCCTTAAGACGAAGAATTTGTGATCTAACCTCTAAATTCAATAGCTTCATTTTACACAAAAAGTTTTGATATTTAAAATTTTGTTGTTTTACAGACAAGTATCACAATTCGGTTAAAAAATTAAGTGAATATAATGAGCGGAAAAATAACTATTGTTATAATATTTGTTGAGTAAAATGTGGTAATCGAAATTTGAGGTTAGAACTTGGATCCAACACCTATAAACTGAAAATGTTCCCAGATAACAATGTGCTCACACCTTGCCCGCATGGTGTTTGCACGCGTGTCGACCGATCGGCACGATGTGAGGGCAAGAGTGCAGACATGTGTCCTCATATGCGTCGCACGCGTGTCAGCACGTGCGTGCCAGCGTCGTCTTAGCATGCACGTGTTTTGAGTTATAATTATTGAAAACAAGATGTTAAAAATAACATAAGTAACAGAAAACATTGTATGACGTTTTTAAGAAGAGACTCTTGTGTTGAAAGTTGTTCTTTCACAACTGATGATGCAACAGGTGTTGATTCCAAAAGCGACATACACAAAATTATTCCTGCTACATCTTAAATAATGAATTAGCGAGAAATATATATTTATCTGAAAATATTTTTTTATTTCGAACAATTTAAATTATTCAAAACAGAGCGTTTATTCAACACCTTTCTTAAAAAACTAAGGGATTTTAAAGAACACTATACTTTTGAATCTTCTAGTTAATTACTTTCAATTGTTTTCCAAGTTGCATATTTTTAATCGTTCTACTTCTGAGATTTAAGAACTTAAATCTCAGAAGTAGAACGATTGAAAATGTGCACTTGAAAAACTTGTTTTCGATCATTTTAAATCTGAATATAGTAAATATATTAAAAAATAGTGAAGAAGATATATTGAATTTTTGTATTGCGAAGCATTTTAATAGAAACGTTGTGACAATCGCCAAGTGACAGTTGCCGATGCTTTGACGTTTAATTTTGAAAGGTCTGTGCACAAATGTGGGGGAAGTACAAAGCCTGAGGCGCGCTCAAACTTGCGAGGGAAGCGAGCTCCGCGCGACGAGAATGTGCCCGCGCAGCGGGCAGATTTTTTTGTTTTAGTTTTTCTTCTAGTTGTATATTTTTCTTTATTTTTATCATTTGACTATAAAAAACTTATGGTGCATTTTCACGGAGCTAAAATTTTAGAGTTCAAAAAATTATTTTTAAACAATTACAACTCTTGCCGACTTTGTTATTTGCCTCGAAATTTGTTTTTACTCCAAGCTAATTTTCCGAACCAAAACCCAAGAAAAAATCTTTATTTAATTTGAAAAAAAATAATTATTCACTTTTATTTCGACTTTTTGTCTGTAAAATAAACTTGGAAAATAACAAAAATTTGATGCTTAAAGCGAATTTGGTCAGAGTTTTATTTTTACACAATTGCTATATTATGTTTTTAGTAATAATGCGCATTTTGTGCCGCACTCTTCACCGCACGCTATATGCCGACATTTTGCCCTAAGTACCTGACGAGCATGATAGACGCACGCTATGCTGCATATCATGCAGACCGTGTGCGGGCACTATGCGGGATTACATATTATCCTCAGAACGTGCTGTCACTGTGCTTGCATTGTTGCCGACACATCGTGCTTGCACGCCATGCGCACATGTGCGTCCGCATGCATTGTTATCTGGGTTGATAATGATGAACGCACATTGGATTTAGATGACACTTTTTTTATTGATCCACGTAACTAAAGCTGCCTCCATTTTTACTAACTTGTTTGCTTTCGCTTCATTTTTAAAGCTTTGTCCTCTATTTTATTTCATTGTGAAAATTACTGCGTTAGAAGTGTCAATTTTTCAATGTTTTTTTTTTAAATAGTGTCACTTTTTAAGGCAGTTTGGAAAAAAATATTTTTGAAATTAAAATAAAGGAAATGCGTATAAATAAAATGTATCTATCTTTTAAATATCTAGATAAAGTTAATGAAATTCAAGTTGTTTCTAAATTTGCTATCAGTCATTGAACCATTACATTTAAAATTTCTGTATTTTGAATGTTTTAATTTTCAATTCCTAGGAGAAGAGAACTATCTTGAAAGAGAACGTTCTTCATATGAAAGTTCTCCACAAAGGGAAAAAATCCTGAGACACAAGGTAATTCTGAAAGCATGGACGTCAATTTAAGGAGAATATCTGAGCCCAGGAGTCTCAACCAAGAAACTCCAGGAGTTTCAATAGCTCGATCACGATCTCTACCTTCATAATCTGAACAAACAAGGCATACACAACGGTTATCAGCAGAAAGAAACTTTACTCCCGCTCGTGTTCGTCCAAACCAACCACAAATACAAGAAGATGCACGATATGTACAAAAACCTTCTGATGATAATTGGGTTTGTATAATATATTACCTTGTTTATATAAACGTTTATTTCCAAATGAAACTCTGGTTCTGTGTACCATTAATGTTAATAATAATTTCATTAATTACAAAACAAATTTTTTGAAAACAGATACATGTTGGTGCAAACGCGACTATGCATATTGATATATGGGAGACAATTAAGTCACACTCAGACTCAAGATTTGTTCGAGAAGTACTTCAAAAGCTATGGGGAATGGAAGAACTACTAAAAACTAATTTTGAGTTAAAAGGTCACAGAGTAATCGCAATAGTTTTTCTTGCAACATTAAAAACTTTAAAAAAATATAATACTTATCCCTGAAGTGCGCTGAAGGCGACTTCAAACCCATCGTCGTTCAGTAGCAGTTAATAGGCGTTATCCGTCGACGATGCGTTTGAAGTCGCCTTCAGCCCACGTTATCGATAAGTATTATATTTCTTAAAAGTTTGTAATGTCGCAAGAAAAACTATTGCGATTACTCTGTGACCTTTTAACTCAAAATTTCACGTAGAATCCGAATTTCAACAAGTGAAATAATAATCTTTCTTTTTTAATGAGTTTTTCTTGCATGATACGGAGAGGATACGATGTGGATACTATAAGGATACGCTGTAGCGTATCCGCTCCGTTCGTTCGGTCCGCCAGGGTCTAGAACCTGGTTCAGATGAGCCCATTCCATCAAGCTCAAGGTATAGATACAGGAAAGCACGCGCAGAAGAGGTAAATATTTGGTAATGAATACGTTGAAGTAAAAGAAAATTTATAAAATATTTTACACACATTTTTTTTTGTAATTTTAGAAAGAAACCGATTCCTTGACGAAGATGGAAGATTGTGAAATGCTTCAGAATTTCGAAGAAGACGAAACTTTCCAGAGTCCTGTATGTACCAAAGAGACGTTAATTGAAAGCTCGGAAGTATGAAAATTCTTATTTAACATCTTGGTTATGTTTAACATTTGTCTTATGCACAATTACTTAAATTTTTTTACTATTGTAGATTTTCTAACCAGAGAAAAGTACCGAGGATGTAAGCGATGCTGTTTTCAACGTTGTGCAATCGTTAGCAGATAACTTGGATATCATTAAAAACGAAACCAGAATATTGTTTCTATATTATTAGAAAGGTAAAATATTACAACGATTTTCTTGCATGATACGGTCGGTCCGCCAGGGAGAAGAACACAGAAAACCATTCACCCCGGAAAAGATCGAAATATTGAAAGGTATTTGAGTATTTAAGATAATATTTAAAAAAAAGTATTTCTTTTTTTTTGCAATTTGATTTTTTTTTTGAAAACTTCATTTACTTTCTTAATGTATGTCGAAAATCTCTGAACATTAATATAATTAATTTTTAAGATAAATTTTATTAGGAAAAGGAAAGATAACGATTTTTTAAATTTGGTACCTATATATTTCCAGACTGTCTTTACGAGAAAATAACGGAATCTGGTGTAACGGGGAAAAGGAGGGCCATAAGGATGAAGAAATTGCGGTCTTACATCAGGGCCAAACTTTATGACGTTCGTAGGAGCATGGAAAAAAATCGGAATCCTTAGTTTGGTACTTTGCGTATATTTTGAAAAAGTACAAGCGACCCGCAATTTGCAATTTAAGTATTAAGATTTATTTTAAACGTTTCATTTTTGTAAGAAGTTCCTGTGCATAGTTCTTGCCTGTTTTTGATAATCGAGCGCTAACATTATACTTTTTAGTATGAGAAAGTGAGAAAGTAAGGAAAAAATCTCTATATAAGTGAATCAATGGCCAACGGCCATACCACGCTGAAAAACCCAGTTCTCGTCAGATCACTGAAGTTAAGCAGCGTTGGACGCGGT
>CAKNYM010035089.1:0-10803 GCA_932195095.1 Andricus curvator
AATGGAAGTTGGAAAAAAGATCACGGCACAAAACATAACCCGATTTTAGAATTATTAAGAAATTGGACGATTTCACGCGTTTGTATGCTGCGTTGGATTTTCACGCCATGCGACCTGTATGTAGCAAAGGAAAATAGTTACCTTGACTTTTAATCCGTGTTATCTAACCACGCAGCACCAAATGATGCAAATAAGTGCGAAAACAACGCGACTCACTTGCGAGCTCGATGACATTCGCAAACTGGACATTTGCCGACATGCGCGCGCATTCCTCGAGAAATGGTTCCCGCGAATTTTAAAAAACTATCATTTTCAAAGAAATCTTCATTTGAGTAGACTAATGAATTTTTTGTAATACTGATGTTGATTTGACGAACTTCATTAATCTATTTTTATAATATTCAATACATTCATGGTGGCCTGGAAACATGGAGGAGATAAATAATTTTTTTAACAACGTTGTGTATAAATACCGGTACCGACAAAGAAAATGCGCGATATCACTTAAAAAATAACAAAAATTTGGTTATATTTTTAAAATTAATTTTGCCAGAAAAAAAATAAAGATAGAAATCGTAATTTTGAAAAATTTTCGAAATAAAGTAAATTTTTGGATACTTTATATTTTTGTACATTTCCGGAAAATGAACGAAACTTAAAGTTTTAAATTTTTCAACATTTCAAAAGTTTAAAAAAATCCCAAAATTTTTTTAATACATATTTCCAAAATTTCCAAAAATCCACAAAATTAAAAAAAAATTCCATATTGTTTTGAAAATGGCTTACATATAACTTTCTAATAAAATTTAATTTTATAAGTAATAACTATAGGAGAATTAAATGTTATTAGAAAGAATTCTGCCCTCATAGTGACTGCAGACACTGCGTCACATTCTCACGGTATTGTGTGATGCAGAGTGTGTTTTCCAAATGCGACTCATAGCGCTCGCAGATGTGTGCTCGACAGTCCATGCTGGCGAGATGAGTGCGTTATTGCACGCAGAACATGACAATCACAATCTGCGGGTGATCTGCGTCGCACAATTGTTATCTGGGAGTATTTGGAAAACTGTAATTCAACTTGCGCAAGTGAATTCACCTTCTTAAGAGGAAAAGAGACAGACTATTCTGATTTCTATCTCTTTCACTCTTGTTAATTTGCTGCAGGCAAGCGCAGCAGACGAAAAAATGGACTGATACGCACAAAAACGCCAAAAATAAATAAAATTAAATGAAAATTCCATGATCCCTAAAAGGAAGGACATTTGGGTTGTGCGAAGGACTTGGAAGGACACGACTAAAAAGAAGGACAAATCCTTCCAAGGAAGGACGTTTGGCAACCCTAGTATAAACCAATTTTCGATTATTCTCTACGATTTTGCCTTTTCTTTTAATTGATATTTGAACCAGAAATATCACATTTCATTGTAAAAATGACATTAAAACATTAAAATCATGATAAAATCATAAATTCGCCGGTACAAACAACTCAGCGGACCAGCGGATAGCGCCATTTTCAGATATGGGTGGAAATGACGCATTCGGGCGCGATACATATTCAAATCTCATTGGTGCTGCCGTCCGCCATTTTATTGCCTTCAAAATTTTTGTGTTACCGGAAGTCCCATTGAGAGGTTCACGAGCGTCTCATTGCACACAAGATGCCGTGCGCAGGATCCATCCAGTCGACCACAATGCGCACGCGCTCTGCAGCCGTAGAGCGTGCTGGACCGCGCGTTATTTTCAAATTTGTCAGACTGCTCCTTGCCTCTTATGATAGGCAACTTAGCAAAATTTTATTCATATAATAGCAAACTCAAATACCCGACAGCTGTTATGTCGTATGACTGATCTCATGTTGAAGAAATATTTATATTTTAATTTATAGAAATAAAAAATTATATAATTATAATTATATAAAATAAATAATAAATAAATAAAATCCACAGAATTAATATAATGTCTCTTTGCTGAGATCATTTTTTATTTGTATACATAATACATTTTTATCGATATGTTTATAATTTTACAATTTAATAATCAGAAGATTGTCTGTGTTTGAATAATAATTAATTATTTCTGAGCAGGACACTGTTTAATTTGATATTAGTCATACATTCTCCGAGAGCGGCTTTCTGTACATTAGTTGACTTTGATTTTAGTGTCTTGGCTTGATTTTTTTGTCTAATTTTTCGGATTGGACGGAATGAGCATTGCGATTGAATTTTTTTATTGTGTGGTGAATTCGGTGGTGGGGAATCAGTGTTGTTTGCTGTCTTCGCTAGAAATAATGATGGGACCTCGTTCACCGACACTTTAGTAATTATGCGCTCTAATTTTTTACAAATTAAGGCTTGGTCCTCCTCCGATTCATGCGATGCCATGTCGTCAAAGAATTTTTTTATCCGTTTCTTCTAAGAGTGTCTTACACTTGTGATAAATTTCTTCAGTTATATTTTTATTTGTAACTTTTAAATGAATATTTTTAGTCAAATTTTTGTCAACATGCCAAGTGCAATGTAAATGGTGTTTTGGAATATTCATTACAATTATCCCAGCATTGTAATATGCTGGAGCATCATCCCTCCAAATATCTTTCGAACTGACTCAAATTATTCCTAAAATTATGTAAAATCCAGTAAAATGAGAAAAAAAATTGTTTAGAAATTTTCTAGATACTTTTTCGACATACATGAAATCTTGAAAAATCTTTTTGAACTTTCTCGAGAAACCTAGGAAAGTTATATTTATATAACTTTAAAACAAATAAACAAAGGAACTTAAAAAATAAATATATTCGAAATTTTTATTTTGTATTAAAAATTATTTTTCTCTTCAAATTATAATTTGCCGTTTTTTGATTTGAATTCCCCCATGATATCAAAAAGTACATTTAAATATACTCATGAATGTATATAGTATACGGTTTATGTAATATGTTTAAAAAATTAGAAAAAATATCGAATAACAAAATTTAACTTAACAAGTGATTCAAGAACAACAAGAAATTAAATAATATATGACAATACAGTTTCAAACTTTCCCAGCCGAAAGTTTACTGTCTGAGTGGTAGACTGATGCATTGCATCTATAAAGGCACAATGCATAATAATATATTATAAATGTATATTCGAATAAGAATCTTGAAAACATATTTCACACACTTCCATAGCACAGTATTAATAAAACGCTTAAAGACTGGAAACTTTATACCTACTTGCCAGTTCATTAGCAAATGGTCTTAATTCTAAAATAGTATGCCCTATTTGTAGCATTCACTCTCATTTGCCCTCACTACCACTATAACATATAAAGTGGAAAGGGATGATGATGTCTGACAAATTTGAAAAGAACGTGCGGTCCAGCGCGGTCTACGGCTGCAGAGCGCGTGCGCAATCGGGTCGACTGGATGGATCCTCCGCACGGCATCTTGTGTGCAATGAGACGCTCGTGAGATGTTCACCCCCATGGTGAGCCCTGTGACGTTTACGACAATTCGCTCTGAGCTCGAAGAGGTTCTCATCCTCTTTTTAGGATAGAATCTGACAGCCATGCAGTCTCTTAAATTTCATTGGTTGAAATTGAATATATACTTCTGTAAAATGTCGTAATGTGAAATGAGCCGTAAATTTCAATGGTAATTTCAGAATGGTTGCGTTTTGTTTTTCGTTTTCTTGCAAAGAGTGCGTGTTGAAAAACATGTTTCTGTCAGTTTATGCTCTGAAAAAGGGCTCTGGCATTTTTAACAGAGCGAAATCACAGAGCAGTGGTGTAAAGGTGATTTTACACCTCTGCATGCATGCACGCGCGTACGCATGCATTTGCAAGCGTACTAGATTTATCGGAGGTTGGAATTACTGATTGAAAATGCATGCGTACGCACGTGCATTCAAGCACAGGTGTGAAAGCACCTTCAGAACGCGGATATCTCTGGCATGCGCAGTAGTCATTCCTGTGTATTTTTAGGTTATGCAACGCCAGGTGTCAATCTCAATCTAAAAATACGCAGGAATCACTACTGCGCATGCCAGAGATATCCGCGTTCTGACACCACTGTCACAGAGCGATTAATGACCCGGTAACAAGGAGTTCATTGGAACCCATTGAAACATTTCAATGCGTTTTAATTGCATTTTTGTCTGAATGCTTATTAATGCGCAAGGCGCAATGAAACGCATTAAAATGAAAACTTAAAATGAACAGCATTAAAAGGCATTGGCATGAATGTGAAGTTAATGAAAGGGCATGTAATGGCATTGAAATGAAGGATACTGAGTATATGCTACATAACGGAATTAATATTTATGCGCTTCAATGCGAAACGGTGGAATTTACGAAATAATAATTTACAAAAGAACGTATTTTTAAGCTTTTATTTCAAAATACATCGTATTATAATGCTTCTTGTTTTATCGTACATAAATTGTTCTATTTTTGTACTGAACGAAGATTGTGATGTTAAAAATTAATTTAAACAAACTAACAAGGGGAGGGCACGACCTTGGGAATTTATTTTGGGATGAGACTTCGTTTAATAATTGTACTTGTTCAGGGTATTCACCCCTTACACTAATAACGCGCAACGCTCAATCGTCTTGAAAAAAACTATGTTCGAAAATTCAAACTCAGCTTATATACCAGTAATTTTTTCCGCTGCCGAACGGCTCAATAGCCCAATCGGTTACGTGCCTGCTTACCGCGTGAGCGCTCGGGGTTCGAATCCTGTGTTCGAATTGATTTTTTTTTTATTTATTTAATTATTTTTGTAATTAAATAAACTCATTATTTAATAATACCTACTTTTTAAATAAAAATAATTTTACTTTTCTAGCGAAGAGAATCCTTAAATTTTAAATCATTGTAATTATTCTATTATTGAAAATTCGATATAACTAATAGTTACGATATTTATAGATAGTATGTATAAATACTTGTCATTAAAATCTAATTAAGTTTTAAATTATTTTATGTAAATTGTCAGAAAATTTTATCTTGGATATTACAAAACCGGTTTCGGCCAACTATACACAGTATAAGTATTCATGTGTAAGCATCTATTTTTCTATTGAATACAAAGAAGGTCCCCATCGAATAAGGGACCAATAGAATAACAGATTTTAGTTACTATACCATTGTATACAATTTTTCGTCAGTTTCACTACTGTTACTACACTACAACATCTGGGCCAACGTGTCAGTTTATTTCTGGACTTTACACAGTTTGCAGTGTTCCGTGATATATTGTTTTGAAAATATATTGAATATAAAATTCACCAATTTTTAATAAAATGATTCGATTTGCTTGGTTCGCTGCTAAACTTTCTGAAGATAGAGAAATTTTTGTAAATGTTAATGATGTTTGTTTTTCAACTGATCTATTAAAAAACAATTGTTCCTGTAAAAATTCCGCTTTTATCAATTGTGCTAGATGCCAAAAAATTTTTTGTTTTAAATGTTTTTATGATGATTACCATTCAGGGTCATGTTTATAATGAAAAATGTATATAAAATAAAATGAAATAACACAAATGAAACTTATTATTTATTAATAAATATTATTATTGCGATTAGTTATAACGTATTTTCAATGATAGCATAATTACTATGATTTAATTATGATTTAAAATTTAAGGAGTCTCTTCGCTACCAAAGTAAAATTATTTTTATTTAAAAAGTAGGTATTATTAAATAATGAGTTTATTTAATTACAAAAATAATTAAATAAATAAAAAAAAAATAAATAAAAAATCAATTCGAACACAGGATTCGAACCCCGAGCGCTCACGCGGTAAGCAGACACGTAACCGATTAGGCTATTGAGCCGTTCGGCAGCGGAAAAAATTACTGGTATATAAGCTGAGTTTGAATTTTCGAACATAGTTTTTTTCAAGACGATTGAGCGTTGCGCGTTATTAGTGTAAGGGGTGAATACCCTGAACAAGTACAATTATTACACGAAGTCTCATCCCAAAATAAATTCCCAAGGTCGTGCCCTCCCCTTGTAAGATGGATATTATTTTTGGCATTTCAACATAATACTTTCTATTTTATAGTACAAACATTATTGTACTGAACGAACGAAGAAATATTTAAATACTTAAAACTAATCTAAACAAATATCACTGGCTTTTTGGTATAGAGTTATAATTAGAGAGCGGATTAGAGCCACTGTGAAGTTAGCTGTCGAGCGCCGCTCGGCTCTCACACGCGGAGAACCACGGCTAGACCATCATTTGTTCTTGATAATTTCGAATTGAAAGCGTTTGAAATTTAAAAAAAATTATGAAATGATTTTGTATTTAAGGGCATGTGACACAGTCAAATACCTACATTACCGACCTCACATTTTCAATTTTCCGCATTTTTTTTTGAATCTAACAACTTTTTTTGTAAATAAAATATCGGGCTGAAACTTTGGAAAATATATGAGAAGACAATAAATTACGTTCACGTACTTTATTCGAGGAGGAACTTCGCAAAAAATTATTTTCGAAGAAATTAAAACTGGGTGGATTTTTTGAACCTAAATACTTTTTTTATAAGTAAAATATCGGCTTCAAACTTTGAGAAATGCAAGAGCCGACAGTAAAGTACGTTTATGTGCATCATTTGAGTATAACAGATGCAAAAAGAAAAATTCCAACTAAATGTCAACTCCGGTATTTGCGATGGGTACGAAAATGCGAAGTCTGGCGGCCACTAATCGAGGCTCTATCAGCTGGCTCGCCTACATCTAAAATATGGGGTCCACGCTGTCAAAGATTGATGATGCGGTGTTCTTACAATAATATTGTTTTAAAGTTGTGTCCAGCATGAAAGTTGAGTGAAATATGTTGTTTCAATGTTGAATTATGTAAGTATTGAAATCGTTATTGGCTTCGTTTAGTGGCCGCCAGACTTCGCATTTTCGTGCTCACAGCGAATACCGACCGAACTGGCAACCGTTGTTGACATTTAGTTGGAATTTTTCTTTTTGCATCTTTTATACTCAAATGATGTACATAAACGTACTTTACTGTCGGCTCTTGCATTTCTCAAAGTTTGAAGCCGATATTTTACTTATAAAAAAAGTATTTAGGTTCAAAAAATCCACCCAGTTTTAATTTCTTCGAAAATAATTTTTTGCGAAGTTCCTCCTCGAATAAAGTACGTAAACGTAGTTTATTGTCTTCTCATACATTTTCCAAAGTTTCAGCCCGATATTTTATTTACATAAAAAGTTCTTAGATTCAAAAAAAAAATTCGGAAAATTGAAGAAGTGAGGTCGGTAATGTAGGTATTTGACTGTATCACATGCCCTTAAAATGTTCCAATTCGAAATATTGTAGATAGGTAAAATTTTGAAAAATGACGATATTTCGAATGAAATCAAAAGGAATTGAACTTGTGTCATTTTCGAATAAAAGAGTTTAAAAAGGGATAATTTCCAATTAAAATTGAATTTAATTAGGGAGGAATTTTAATTATTTATAACTCCAAGCGTTCAGAATTTAACAATTTTACTTTGGATTCAAGAATCTCGGAATTGAATGCTTTCAGATTAAAATTTCGAAAGAGGACGATTTTCAAACGTTAAAAATTGAATATTTTTCAATTAATATTTTCAGAAATAGATCATGTAAAATTCAGAGGAATGAAAACTATGATTGATCAATAAAAGCATTCAAAATGGAATGATTCAAAAGTGAAAACATTTGAATTTTTATAAATTTAAATGAGAAGCGACTAAAATTTTACAATTAGAAACTGAAAACTAAATTGAATATTTCAAAGTAAAAACTAAAAGCATCTGAATTTCTAGAAATCTAAATTTTTATTCAACTTAAGAAATTATGATTTAACATAAAAATTGATTAGACGAATTTAAATATAAAATCAAAAAATAATTTCACCTTTTTTTCACCGTTCAAAATGGAAAAAGTTTCAATTATAAACACTGTAAAACTGAATCGTTATACAAAACGTTCAGAATAAAAAGTAATTTTAAATGAAAAATATTAAAAAATGAAAAAATGTATACTACAAAAACTTGAAACTTAAACAAATCCGAACTTCATTTAAAAGTAAAAAAAAAATTAGCCGCGAAGAATTGTGATATAAAAACTTTTTTGTATTCAAACCAATTCCAATTTCATTTTAAAATATTTCAAAATTGAAAATTTTCATATTAAAAGCATTTTTTTTTAGTTTTTAATTGAATAATTTTAGATTTAAATATTTTAAATTATTGTTTGTTTTCAATATTAGTCAGTTTTAAATTTAATAATTTTATATTTAAATTTTCTGAATAGTTTGGTAGAGTATCAAATTAAAAGACTTGATAGTTGCACGCTTTACAGTTTAAAGGATTTGTAATCAAAGAATTTTGAATGAAATGCTTTCAGAATAAATTCAAACCAATGAAAAATTAAAACAATTTCTCAAATTTAAGCTTTAAAAATGAGCAGATTTTAGATCCAGACATTGAATATTGACGTTTTCTTTATTTGAAAAATGTTCCAAAAAGTTCGACATTTCAAACTCAGTTAGAAAAAAAAAACAATTTTTCTATTGAATAATTGAATAATTTCTTCAATTTTTAATGATTAAAATTTTAGAACAGAATTCTGAATTTTCATGGCAAGCGCTAAATTTCCAATTTTTCCCTATCATAAGTTTAAATTTTGCGATTAAAATTGAAATGGTTGAATTTCGAAAAGTATAATTAAAAGTTTTTAATTGTTAATTTCTAAACGATTTAAATTTACTTAAAGTAATTTAAAAAGTTGAAATTTTGATTTTAGAAAAATTTGTCGAATCAATTTTTATGACAAATCAGATTTTTCTTTTTTTATAAAAATTTATATTTCTAGATTTTCCGAAGCTTTTACTTTGAAATATTCAATTTTTTCAGTTCAGTTCAGTTCAATTCAGTTTTCTTAGTAACGCCATTTCTTCATTCATTGCGGTGCGCTCTTTGAGTGAATCTGCATAAGCATCCGATTCGCTCAAAGCTTGTTCCAAACTCTTCACTTCTTCCTTAACCTGCTCGTACTTCTTGGTTATGTTCTTCAATTTTTCTTCGTATTGACGCAAATTTTTTTTGAGTCGTTTAATTTCCTGGGTGGGGTTACTCACAGATGTAGGTGGCAGATTTTCATTCGAAGTAAATCGTGAAGGCTGCGAGAATAAGGACTGAATGTAAAACTTTGAAAGAAGACATATTAACAGGAAAGAAGTTACATGAGAATTCACTAATATTAATTGAAATTGACATTCCTCACAAAATTACCCAAAATCTATTTATTTGCAACAATTATGTACTGAATACATGTAAAATTGCAAGTTAAACACTAGCAGGGATCACAACGTTCGATTGTTATTTATACGGCAAAATCTGTTTTCGTTTTGACATCTTTTGAAATATTCTCTTTGAATTACTTTTTGAAAATAAAAAATTATTATAAATTTTCTTCTAGAATTTCAAATTATTTGTAAAACTCTGTCAAAACTTCTAAATATCTTTTAACATCATCCTAATTTTTGCTCAAATTAAAAAAAAAACCTGTAAAATTTTTAAAAAGCATTAAAATCTTTCAAAATCTATTTAAATATTCTCTTGGAATTTTTTTTTTCAAAATAAAAAATCATTTTCAAATTTTCTAGGAATGTTCATAAAATCTTTACAAATTTTTAATAGGGTCATCCACTAATTTTTTTTTTTATTTTCGCATATTGAAGTATATGCTCTAAAATCACTAATAATACCAGCATTGTGTAAAAAAAACTTTTTTTCGAATTTATATTTGAAAAAGAAAAATTTGTACACATTTAAAATTCCTATTTCTGTCGCGCCCATTCCGCCATCTTGATGTGACGTAGATAGCCGCCAAACACTTGTAAATAAGCTAGGCGATTCAAGTTTTTTTTCATAAAAATGCAAAAGCTCAGCGCTACTATTGGCGTTTTGTGCCTCAATGCAAGAAAGCGTCTGTCAAAAATTCAGGAAAATTATTCATATCTATACCCAAAGGTGAGGAACGAAAAAAATGGTACAAAATTGTTCGGCGTGACATGTGCCCTACCACATCTTAACGTCAACAGTATATTGTTCCGAAGATCATTTCAACGCAAGCAAATATTTTTATTTAAAATAGAAAACTATAAAATATGCTTTTTTGATAACATAAAACCCGTACTTGACTGATATTCAAGAGTGTTATATACATGGGATGCCGGGACGTATGTGCACTTTAACCTTAAAATCAAATTGTTTATTTGCGCAACAGGTATTATAAAATTAGATATTTTTTAACTTTGGAATCATGCTGCTATTTTTAAAAAATAGTGTCCACTAAAGAGCGAATAAATATTTATTTCTTAAATATTTTATCAACTGCAAAATCAAAGTATTGAATTTTGAGGTTAAAGCTCGCCTTATGTCAACATCGTCAACATCTATAGTCGATTATTTCGTTTCCTTGCTATTTCTTTTATTTAAACTAAAATAAATACGATATTATAATCTTGATCAAATAACTAACTTTAAATTCGATTATACAATACATCGGTTTGAATACTTTTTCACTTCTCGAGTCTCAGCAACATTGAAACTGGAGCACTTCGCACAGAAATCACTTATTATAAGTGTACTCATTTTTGGCAAATTATCCGAACTGGCTTTAACGTATCCAGGTATATTGATACTTCATAAAAATTAACCCCTTTTGCCAAAAAACGTTGATAATTAATTATTTCGATTGTTTTTATCAAACTGCCCTGCTGAAAATTCCTGTACAGGAACCTCGGAGGATCCTGTACATG
>CAKNYM010035094.1:0-10012 GCA_932195095.1 Andricus curvator
CTGGAAGATGTCGTTTTTATTAGGTTCTATCCTAAGTTTTTAAATTAGAAATTTCCCAGACGTGAAAAAAGAAAATTTTATTCTTCTTATATCGTTGAAATTTACTTCAGGAATTACACTGACCTCTTGGAAAACTTTGTTAATTTCAAATAACCTTTAACTGACCTGGAACGTTAAAATTGACCTATGACTTGGGTACGTACTTGAACGTAGTATTTTTCGCTCTATCGATTACAGATGTGAAAAAAGGGGGTTTCCATTAAAAAAAAACAAACAAATTTGACCTTCAAAAAGCCATGAAGGTCAACTCCAAGGTCAAAATGAAGGTCACCATTGAATTCACCGTTGAAAAATACTTCAGAAATTGCACTGACCTCTTGGAAAACTTTGTTTATTTCAAATAACCTCTAATTGACCTTGAACGTTACAATTGACCTATGACTTGGGTGCGTATCTGAATTTTCCGCTCTATCGATTGCAGATGTAAAAAAAGGGGGTTTCTATTTAAAAAAACAAAGTTGACCTTCAAAAAGCCATGAAGGTCAACTTCAAGGTCAAAATGAAGGTCACCATTGAATTCCCCGTTGAAATTTACTTCAGGAATTGCACTGACCTCTTGGAAAACTTTGTTCATTTCAAATAACCTTTAATTGACCTTAAACGTTACAATTGATCTATGACTTGGGTACGTATCTGAACGTAGAATTTTCCGCTCTATCGATTGCAGATGTAAAAAAGGGGGTTTCCATTTTAAAAAACAAAGTTGACCTTCAAAAAGCCATGAAGGTCAACTTCAAGGTCAAAATGAAGGTCACCATTGAATTCCTCGTTGAAATTTACTTCAGGAATGACCTTCACTTTTTTGAAAAATATTTTACCGGAGGAAATATCCAACCGTCCCGGGACTTTTTAGTCACCCGTATACATATACAATATACATATATGCGTTACAATGCGAAATCGGCAAAGTTACTCTTCACAGAAGTGAGGCATACTACACGAAATAGTAACTCTTCTTCTCGTTGAATATGGACGGTTACCAAGTGGTGCAGTGCATCCTACTATTTGAAATTGTTCATCCTACTCTTTTAAAAAGTCAGTTTAACTCACCTGAACACAAAATAGTAATTTTAACTAAATTCACCGACGAAAAGCTGCGCTTCAATTTAAAATAGTTTGAACTACTGGTTTAGAGAGGTCTTCTAATGATTCACTTTTTTCCGTGTAGTCTAAAATATAAAATAATTTCTTAAAAGATATATTTACACCTTCAGAGAAAGACAGGTGTTCACTTTACAAATTCTTCCATAAGACATATTTACTCAATTTTTAACGAATAATGACGTCCAGTATCCATAATTTGCAAATTAAAAAAAATCCGAAAAGATAATTTTTAAGAATTGGAAAATGTGGTCTAAGAATTTACTAAAAATTCGCTCTCATTTTTTTAAATACCTCGCTTCTTTTTTCGATATTTTGTAAAAAAATAGTTTAGAAACATAGCCAAGAAGCTTTGAGAAAATATTCGATAGTTACATAATTGTAATGCATAAGTAGAGTTTAGCAGTTAGCTCCTTTTACTGAATGTTTCTGGTTTTGTTTCATAGCTATACTATGCTGATGAAATATATAACTAAATATCAGACTTGATAAGAATCAAATCAACCCTTTTTTCGACCGCCAATATATATGTGAGGAAGTGTTTATTTTTAGGTCTTACGGTCCTACGTACAAAAAATGTTGTTACTAAACCGAAAATACTGGAAAGTTCGTTTATTCATTATATATACCAACGTTTTGGCTAAAACTGCGTGCCTTTTTCAAAGTGACCTGAATTAAACGTTTGAAGAAACAAGAACTTTTAGTTTTGGAGTCAATACATGTCGATGTCGAAGAATTAATACTTCACGTTTCAATTTATAAATTGTCAGGTATGACTCCAATTAAAAAAAATCTGCCCGCTTCGCGGGCACATTCTCATGGCGCGCTTCGCGCGTGGCTCGCTTCGCTCGCAAGTTTGAGCGCGCCGAGGGCGCGCGACTGTTGGATCTCGCGCTTCGCGCTCGATTATGTATTCACCTCGCGCTACGCGCTCGGGCGTATTTGCATCGCGCTTTACGCTCGGCTGCTCTAGATTTTTGAACTTCGTGTTCGACTTCGATGAAAAGAAAAAGTTTTTTGCAAATATTATAAAATTATCAAAACCTCTACATATTAAGTGATTGTTAAATTTGTTTTTATTTTAGACTGAAAAGGAACTTTATTTACTCAAGGTTCTATCGACCTTAAGGAACACATTCTCATCCAGACACTCGCGCTTCGCGCTCGATATTTGATTTGAAAATCATTTGAACCGTATGATAGAAACAAAAAAGTTCGAGCGCACTTACGGCGTGCGATTTGGTAAATACACTGAGCGCGCACTTTTTGCTTCGTGTTATATGTTCTTCATATACAAATTACTAAATTTGTATTTGATTTCAAATGAAAAGTAATGATATAATTCAGGCGACAAATTTTGTTAGTTAACATTTTATTTTAGCTTGTGCCGTTTATCAAAAAAGTTAATTTTTTCATTTTGAATATATTCTTACCACAAAAATTGATTACGGGTGTGTAAGTCTTTTTTGAATGCACAATTTTTGTTCATTTATATGTTTTCGTACCTTGCATTGTTTTTTCAAAAATTTGATTTTTTTTACTGTCAATGTTATTTTCACGAATAAAACAAAAACCACGCATCCTATCGAAACATGAGTCACAATAAATTTGTACCTCTTCCTTGGATGAACAAATTTTGTTTTGGTCATTTTTTCGTAGCTGGTAATATTCGTCTGAAAATTTTATTTTTCTATTATCAATGCTGTTTTTTACGAATAAAACAAAAACTACGCATCATATCAAAAAGTGAATGATAAGAAATTTGTAGATCTTTTTTAGGTGCACAATTTTTGTGAGATGATCTTTTCTGGTATCTTGCATAGTTTGACAGCAAAATGGCTTTTTTGATTTTTCATTAATTTTTTGTGCGATCAAAATTTGAATTTTTTATTTTTCAAAAAATTCAAAAAGTTGTTATGAAAATATTATAGGGTGTTCAGGAATCAACGTTTTTCTCCTCTTGACTTTTTTTCATATCGTGCGTTTTTCGGCTTAAAATGTTCATTTTCGTTTGTTTTTTGGAATTTTGAAAATGCTATAACTCCAGTAATTTTTTTTTTATCACAAAAAGTCATAAGAATATTTTGTTCGTCATTTTGCGTACTACTAATAACCGTACATAGAATTTTCAAATCTTCCAAAAAAGTGGTCTCAACAATTTTCAAAATGTGCTCACTTTTTGGATTTTCATCCAAAATAGCTGGTTAACGAACTCGTTCTCTATTTTTCGGCCATAAAAAAGTGTGCCAAAGCTCAATCAAATCTGATCATTTTTTCGAAAGTTATCGTTATGCCAACAGCCATACCACGCTGAAAAACCAGTTCTCGTCAGATCACTGAAGTTAAGCAGCGTTGGGCGCGGTTAGCACTTGGATGGGTGACCATTCGAGAAAACTGAGTGCTGTTGGCACATCGTGGGTGTGGTGAGCCCACACTTGTAGTTATTTATTACAAGTTATCAACCTAGAAACACTACCCGAATCGGGTAGTGTCACGCCTACCCCGAAAGGGAAAAGGCTTAATGGTATATTATCGTGGCTACAGACAGACAGACTGACAGACAGACAGACAGACTACAGACAGACAGACACCTTGGTAAAAACCGTTTTTTCTGGCTCAGGGGGTCTCAAAACGTGGAGATTTGATGAAAACCGACTATGTCAAATTTTACATAAAACCAATACCTTCTCATTAGAATGAGAATGTAAAAAAAAGACAACATAGTTTTTTGTTAAAGTCTCATAAAAATTAGAGAGGCGTTAATAATATAGAACTACATGATTGATAAATGAAAACTTAATATTATTTCAGGACAACGAAAAACGTTTAATTGAACAGATGATATATCTGAAATTCATCGTCTCACGTCTGTTCAATTTTACGTTCGTCTTTATCCTCAAATAATATTAAGTTTTTTTTTCAATCATGTAGTTTTATATTCTTAAGGCCCCTCTCGTTTTTATGAGGCTTTAACTACCATCTATGTTGTCTATCTTTTTTTTTTTAAATTGGAGTCATACTTGACAATTTATAAATTTAAATATGACGTATTAATTCTTCGGCATGGACTGAAAACTAAAAGTTCTTGTTTTTTCAAATGTTTAATTCAGGTCACTTTGAAACAGACACGCAGTGTTAGCCGAAACGTTGATGTATAATGTATAAACGAATTTTGCAGTACTTTCGTTTTAGTATAAATTTTGTTATACATGAAGAGCCTACACGGAGAAACTTTCGGTTGTAAAATTTGATATTATAATATTTATTTTTATAATAAGACAATAGCAAACCAGGGTATAGCGTCACCATTTCAAGAATTACTATTGTGAATATTAAATTGTAAAGTTACTAAGTTTATTGGAATATAATAATAAATTATTAAATAATTGTACCTATACCGAAAGAAAGTTTCTATAACCCCTAGGAAAGACTGTGAAGTTTACAAAACACAATAGTAAATGCATTTTTCCTATGTACATTCTACGTATTTCTAATTTTTCACATAGAAAATAGGAAAAAGTGCCATGGTCGGCAAAATAAAAATAAATTCGTATTTACTGTTATATATATATGGGCGATTTGCAAATAGATTTCAATTTTGGTTTCCGAGATGCGAGTAAACTGAAGTTCTAAATTATGCAATAATTGTTATCATTTTTCTTAGATATATGTACCAGGATGTACTTTATAACGTGGAAAAGCTGTTTGATCTAGACTATTGATTTTTTGCACTAATTTGTGTCTAAATTATTCTTTTACTTAAAGTACATTATTATAAAGGTTTAAAACTGGGTTTGGCCGGCTTAGCGGGTCAAAGTAATTCGATTTTTTTTTAAATGTACAAAAGTTGTCTGCACATTCTAAAAAAATTTTGAAATAATTTTGAAAATTTTTCTCGAACATTTTTTTGAAATTTTTGTTTGAAAATTTGTTTGAATTTTTTAAAAATTTTTGTTCGAAAATATGTTTGCATTTTTTTTTTAATTTGTTAAAGAATTTTTTTGAAATTTTTTGGATTTTTTTAAATTGATTGAAAATTTGTTTAAATAATTATTTAAAAATTTGATTTTCACAATTTAAACTTATCTCCTTGACGTACATTTGTATAAGAAGAGTTCTTCGTAAAAAAAAATATCTATGAACAATATTTTATGAAGAAGTTTAAGAAGAACTTTAAAAAGAAGTACTTTTAAAACATTTTTTTCTTTCTCTTCAATGCGAATTCGAACCTTTTACCAGCGAGTGCAAAAAAGGTTATGGAGTTGTTAAAAGGCTTCAGAGTCGTTAGCTTCGGAGTTGTTAATTGCAATTTTTAAGTGATATAAAACACATAATTTTTCTTTTAAGTAATTCCAACTTTGGGAAAGTGTTTTGCTCCATCAGCCCTTCGAATTTTATGGGGAATTTTTTTTTTGAAAAAAAATTATTTTGCGTTTGTACCTATTTTTTTGAGAGGCTTCGGAGTTGTTATTCAGGTTAACCGATAGATTTTCCTGTGTTCTCAGACGACTTACGAGGATTTAGTCAATTCTGAGATTCTGAAAACGTCGTGTGTTTTTAAAATTGGATAAAAACTACCTATTTTTCATAATTATAATCGATTATAATATGAATTATCACCTTAAATTCGTTGAAATTATAGAGGCTTCGGAGTTGTTAACAAACCGAGGGACAGACATATAAGCATGATTCTTTCAATCAGTATTTATAATCTCTAGCATGTTAGTATTGCAATTTGAACTGCATCATATATTTAAAAAAAGTGCCCGAGGCCAATATTATTAAAAAAATTTTACCAGTCCTGTCACATTTCAAGTATGTGAATCTGTAGGGAGGGACACTGTAGGGAGGGTAAAAAGTTACTACTTAATTACAAAAATGGTATACCTAACTGTAATTTTTTTTGTACTTTTTCTGTATGGACTAATAAAGTAGGTCACCATATGTGCTGTAATCCCCTTAGTGCAGTGCTCCTGCCGAAGACGGGCAACTTAGCTGACCCTAAGAATTACAGGCCAATAACTTGTCTGAACACACTGTATAAGATCTTCACAGCTATCCTAAATTATCGGATTCTTCAGACAATTGGATGTGTGTGGCGAGAGATGTATGAACAACGTGGCTCAAAGAAAGGCGTAGCAGGATGTCGGGAGAACTTGCTCATCGATAGATGTGTCTGTAAAGACGCAGCATCCTATCAGCGATTTCTATCCATGGCCTGGATTGATTACCGGACAGCTTTCGATTCAACCTCCCATAGACTTAACATCTGTCTGTTGGAAAGCCTAAAGGTTCATCCACACATCGTGAGGTGCATAGAGAGATTAATGCCGCTTTGGAAAACCAGATTTACTATCTCATGTGGAAAACATCGTGTGATCACTAACAGTATCACCTTTCAGAGAGGTGTGTTTCAGGGCGACACCATGAGCCCTCTCCTCTTTTGCCTCACATTATTGCCACTATCTCTCGCACTTCGCCATTCCGAGGGGTACCTCTGCGGCTAACCAGGAAACCGAAAGCATAAGGTCACTCATGTATTTTACATGGATGATCTATGCTAGAAATCAAGAGAAACTACATCT
The DNA here is from genome assembly GCA_932195095.1 of Andricus curvator. NCBI lineage: Eukaryota > Metazoa > Arthropoda > Insecta > Hymenoptera > Cynipidae > Andricus > Andricus curvator. The sequence continues at coordinate 6,747 of CAKNYM010035094.1, forward strand.
AGCTCTAAAAATTGTCAAAGAGTACACTCAAGAGATTGGAATGGAGTTCGGGTTAGAGAAATGCGCCAAGGTTAATTTGAAGAAAGGAAAACTTAATAGCATCCCCGAAGATCCTGAGCTCGTTGACAGAAGCGCTATACGACATCTTTGCGCTGGAGAGACCTATACATACCTGGGCATGCCACAGAGCCTCATTCAGGACGTGACATCTATAAAGGATACTCTCCGATGCAGATACAAACGTCTCATCGGACGCATATGGTCTTCCGAACTGTCGGCGAGGAACAAAGTATCTGCAACGAACATGCTCACCGTCCCCGTAGTACTCTATTCATTTGGAGTAGTTCCATGGACGAAGGACGAGCTCAGATCTCTCGATATCGGGTCCCGAAAGGTTATGCACATGAACAAAAGCATGCACCTTAAGTCTTCTGTTCCACGACTTTACATCTCACGCCGTCAAGGTGGTCGCGGAATACTGAATCTTGAATGTCTTCACAACAGGATTATTCTAGGTACAGCACATATGGTCGCAACTGGACAAGACCCTCTTCTTAAAATGGTCAGGAAACACAAAGAAGTGGGCAAAGGGGCGTTTCTGTACAAAGCAGCGGAGGAGGCTGCTGAAACACTCGGCCTTGCCTTCAATATTAGGGGTGAGCAAAATGCATTAAACCTTATCCATCTTGAATACTCACTCCTGAAGGCCCGGATTAAGAAAGCACAGGAGAAAAACTTCCGCGAATAGCTCCTCGACAAGAGGATGCACGGCATCTTCCACAGAAATGTGGAAGATCAGTCGATGTCGTGTGAGCTAACGTTTGCTTTCCTTAGATCACCCGGGTTGAAGTCGGGCACGGAGGGCTTCATTTTGGCATGTCAAGACGGTGTCATTTCCACTCTAGCATACCGTCGCCACATTTTGAGCCAAGTCATTCCCGATGATAGCTGCAGAGCGTGTCATGCACACCCCGAGCATCTAGGACACATACTATCTAGTTGTCCAACTCATGCGGGAACGACCTACATCCAAAGGCACAATGCGGCACTAAGAGTGCTTTATTACCATCTCTGTCACTCTTATGGCATTAGCCCAAATACCTCTCCGCTAAACGCTCCTAGAGAAATAGAGTCAATTGTCGAAAATGAGAAGTGCCGCATATACTGGAACTTCATATTCTCGACAATTGTTTCTGTTGCGCACTCGAGGCCTGACATAGTTCTCCTTGACTTCGAAAAATGTACCATGTTCGTTACCGAATTTTCAGCACCAGCTGACAAAAACGTCACAGCCAAGGAGAAAGAAAAGAAAGAGAGGTATAAAGACCTTATAAGGGAGTTGCGGCGGTTATACCCGGAATATTCTGTTAAGCTAATCGTCTTGATCATCGGCGCTCTTGGAGGTGCCAAGGTTTCACTGGTTAATAGCCTGAAAAGCATCCCTGCGTGTCAAGAAAATGCTGAGACACTTGCGGGGAAAATGCAGAAGGCGGTCGTCCTTGGGTCGCTCCGTGTCCTCAGGGTGCACGAGACTTTTGCCGGATCATCGTATTGAGTTCGTCGCAGACTGTAACCACCTATCTCACGGTCGTGAGACGTGGTTACAGCTGAAATTTTACCGCGATTTCGCTGGGAGCGGGTGCAATTTTTCAGATTAGCACCCGCTCCCGGCGAAATCCTGCGGGAAAAAATCGTGTTAGAAGAAATCAGCACTGGCGGGAATCGAACACGGGTCTCCGGGGCAGCAGAACGGAGATATTTTCCTGTGATAAAACAAATTATGAGATTTAGGAATTTTATCATCCTCATGAACCTCGGCGGATGTGACGTCATTCGGCAGTGAATTTCCTATTTTAAATGGAAATTTTCGCAAAGCACTACATTCAAATGATTTTCTTCTTATTGCACCTTCCCATTGGAAATGGTAATTTTTCTCATCTATTTTACAACTTATGTTATTTAAACTGCTAGTTATTGCAATTACGGTTTTATTATTTAATTGTTGACACAGTGTGCGTAAAATGCGTTTTCACATTTGAAGGTTATATGTTTAGTGTACAAGAGAGATTTCTCAGAATTGATAAGTGGGGGTAAATATTTTTGAGGGTACATGTAAAAATTTGGTAAGGTGATTGACCCAGGAAGCTTCTAGAAGGAATTTGAAGGTTATTTGTTTAGTGTGCAAGAAATTTCTCGGAATTGATCAACGTATGGCGTGAAATGAGTCTTTCATGGTGACATTTAATGCGTTGACCCTCACTGGTTATGTATATGAAAAACGTTGCTTCGAATTGAAGGACATACGAAATATTTCAATTTCTTCTTTTCTCAAGACTCTTTCCGTTTCTCTTATCGATCGGGGACACCTACAAAATTAAAGACCGTAGCCTCTACGCAGCATTCATAGGGTCTAATCACTCGTTATGTTTTATGAAAGCATTCCTTTGATTTTAAGCACGGGAAATATTGTATTTCATCTCGAGGACACATTCTTTTAACGTATGGTGTGAAATGAGTCTTTTAGGGTGACATTTTTTTAATGAATCGGTATGGTTTATGATAGTTCCGATAAGCTACAAATGCGTTGACTCTCACTCATTATGTTTATGAAAACATTTATTCGAATTGAAGCACGTACGAAATATTTTAATTTATTCTTTTCCCACGAGTTCCTACGTTTCTCTTATCCATCGAGACCACCTGCAAAATTAAAGACCGTAGCCTACGCAGCATTCATAGGGTCTAATCACTCATTATATTTTAGGAAAGCATTCCTTTGATTTTAAGCATAGGGGATATTGTATTTCATATCGAGGACACATTCTTTTCCCAAGAGCCTTTCCATTATCTATCGGGTTACCTGCAAATATCAAAGGATTTTCTTTAAACGTCTAGAATTTTGAAAATTCTAGACTTTTAAGACAGAAAAATCAATAATGTGAGAAATAGTGAATAAATCATGAATATAAAAGAGGTGAATTGTACTGCATCCTGGCGACGCGGTGTCTAGCCTGAACTTCAAATAAGAAACTTTCAACTATAAATAGTCATCGGCCGATCATAGACTCAGCCTATACATTCTTTTTGTTCTATGTATTATTATGGTTCTATGTACAATATACAATATGTAACTCAGATATTTAAATGAGTTTCCCAGTTGATATCAAACCTTTTGTCTGAGATTGCTGGTCATGAGATTTTTTTTTTTAGTGGACTACCTTACAAACATTGAGAAAATTCTGCAGCTGTAGTGGTTCGTGTCCGTG
>CAKNYM010035110.1:0-11403 GCA_932195095.1 Andricus curvator
CTAACCCTTTCCCTAGCTGCTCGTGGGAACAACAATGAAACCACCAAAACACCAAAATGTTGTAGATGTGGTTCAAGACAATCGAACGCGCAGAGCACCCGACAATGGGTCGGCAAACAATGCCGATCAGCCTAGAGTTCGGAGTGCTGAAAATAATTTAGATGGAAACACGACGACGAACCGGCGAAACGCTCACGTTGAGTGGACGGATCGACTCAGGGATGACGTGCTAGACTGCTACGATGCCAGCATTATCCCTGTTCGCGGCGGCTTTATGGCGCGTATGCACACTCTGTTGTGCCAGAAACACCCAGAGCTTCAGCACGTTTCGCATCAGTCTTTGCGAAATCAAGCCGACTAGCTCCGGAAAAATGGATATGTACGCGGAGCGCTTCCCCAACCTCTGCTTTATCAAGCTGCAGACGAAGATAAGGAAGCGACATTGAGACCAACGGCAGAAAGCAGGCAACTTCTGAGAGATGATCGCAATTTCATTACTAGAAGGAACATTAACATGCAAGTTCCTCCTAAGCCCAAAGATCTGGCTGAAATGGATGCCTTCCTTCGTGGAGATATCTCGCAAGAGTCCTTTGGACCATCAATTGCTCAGTTTATGGTGCTGCGAGAGCTTTGGCTGATGTAAATCGAAGGCTGAAACCGACGATGGATCAAAAGACCAAAAGACGCTTGCATCAAATGAACAAGAAGATTGGATGGGCAAGACAGAATGCGTCCCGTGTTCAATGTGTGATTGACTACATAACGTCTGGTAGACCGTTTACGGAGAGGGTTCGAAAGTTCGCCCAAGAACTAAGAATCTTGAATCACACACTAAACAAGTCAAAGCTGCTGACAATCAAGCAGCATATTGTAGACAAAATACGGCTGTTATCTGACGCAAGGAGGAGAATACAGAAGAGGGAGAGATGGATCAGGGAGAATCAACAGTTTCTCGCTGACCCATCGCGCCTCTCCAGCGATCTACCTGTTTCTGTAAAAAATCCACCCAAGCCCAAGGAGGTAGAGACTTTTTGGAGAGAGGTGTACAAGATCCGGAAAACACTAGAGTTGAAAGAAGATACTGACAATATCATCCGCTTCAAGGAGTTTTGCGACAACCTTATAAAATCTGAGGAGGAATGTCCATCAATCACTGCCGAAGAGGTGAAAAAAGCACTTAGAGGCACGAAGAACTTTTCCCCTGCTGCACCAGATTGTATCAAGAACTTTTGGTGGAAGAAGTTTACTTTTACACACCAACATTTGGCCAGCATATTCACCTCATATTTAAAGTCGGAGATGCCCATTCCGCAGTGGCTGGTGTTAGGGCGCACTATACTCCTGCCAAAAAAAGGCAACTGGTCCAACTCAGAGAATTACAGGCCAATAACTTGTTTGAACACGCTGTATAAGACCTTTGCAGCTGTCATCAAGAACATGATTGTTCGGCGAATTGAGCCTGTATGGCGAGAGATGTACGAACAACGTGGCTCGAAAAAAGGTGTAGCAGGCCGTCGAGAGAACCTGCTAATTGACAGGTGTGTCTGTAAAGACGCTGCAGCCCATCAGCGCATCCTGTCAATGGCCTGGATTGACTAACGGAAAGCTTTCGATTCAACCTCTCATAGACTTATCATCTGTCTGTTGGAAAGCTTGAAGGTACATCCACACATAGTGAGATGCATAGAGAGATTGATGCCTCTTTGGAAAACTAGATTTACTATCTCATCTAGAAATTATCATGTGACAACGAACAACGTCACCTTCCAGAGGGGCGTCTTTCAAGGTGATACCATGAGCCCTTTGCTTTTTTGCATCACACTTTTGCCTCTATCTGTCGCACTACGAAATTCTCCTGGATACTTCTGTGGCGACACTATTCAGCGCGAGCATAAGGTCACTCATGTATTTTATATGGATGACCTGAAGATCTATGCCTCTGGTAAAAGCAAACTTCAAACTGCTATAAATATTGTCAAGAACTACACATGAGAGATTGGGATGGACTTTGGCTTGGACAAGTGTGCCAAAATTCATCTGAAGAAAGGAAAGATTACTGGCGTTCCCAAGGACCCTGAGCTTGTGGATATAAATGTTATTAGACATCTTAATACTGGAGAGACCTATACATACCTGGGCGTGTCTCAAAACCGCATTCAGGACGTAACATCAGTGAAGGAATCTCTCCGAAGCAGATACAAGCATCTTCTTCGACAGATTTGGTCTTCCAATTTGTCGGCGTTGAACAAGGTATCTGCGACTAACATACTTGCCGTCTCGGTTCTACTCTACTCATTTGGGGTAGTTCAATGGACGAAGAACGAGCTTAAGGCCCTTGATGTCATTACACGTAAGATCATGCATATGCATAAAAGCTTGCATATCAATTCGTCAGTTCCGCGATTATATATTTCACGCCGTCAAGGCGGACGCAGACTTCTGAATCTCCAGTGTCTTCATAACCGGATTGTTCTAAGTACAGCTTACATCGTTGCGAATGGCAGAGATCCTCTCCTAAAGATGGTCAGGAACCACGAGATGATTGGCGAAGGAGCGTTCCTTTACAAAGCCGCGGAGCAAGCGGCCGAGACCGTTGGCCTGAATTTTAACATCAGAAGTGAGGAGAGTGCATTACTTCATCTAGATGCTTCACTTCTAAAAACCAAAGTGAAGAAAGCAGAGGTTGAAAATTTTCACCAAGAGCTACTCGACAAGAAAATGCACGGAAACTTTCACAGAAATGTAGAAAAACAGTCCTTGTCGAAGAAGCAAACTTTTGCTTTCCTCAAATCATCAGGGCCTAATTCAGGTACAGAGGGTTTTATTTTCGCATGCCAGGACGGTGTCATTTCCACCTTAGCATACCGTGAGCGCATTTTATGTCAAGAAGTTTCCAGTGATAGGTGCAGAGCGTGTCATGCACACGCTGAGTACCTAGAACACATACTATCAGGGTGACCGACCCACGCGGGAACGACGTATATCTACAGACATAATGCGGCCCTAAGAGTGCTTTATTACCATCTTTGTCGCTCTTACGGTGTTGGCCGCGACCCTGCCCTGCCGAACGCTCCAAGGGAGATAGAGTCGATTGTCCGAAACGAGATGTGCCAAATTTTCTGGAACTACGATTTTCGGGCAGCAGTCTCGGTTGCGCACTCGAGGCCTGACATTGTTCTCCAAGACTTCGAGAAACTAACTATATTCGTGATCGAATTCTCGGCTCCGTCCGAATACATCATCACTGCAAAGGAGAAAGAAAAAGAGGAGAGGTATCAAGACCTTAAAAGAGAGCTAAAACGACTATACCCAAAATATTCGGTACAAGCAATTGTCCTTGTGATAGGTGCTCTCGGAGGTGCGAAACTATCACTGGTTCGTAACCTTAAAGCCATACCCGCGTGCCAAAAATATGCCAAGGCACTTGCGAGATGGATGCAGAAAGCTGTCATCCTTGGGTCGCTTCGTGTCCTTAAGACACACGAGGGTTTCGCCGGCCTGTCGTTGTAATTTCGTCGTTGCCTATGACCATCTATCTCACGGTTGTGAGACGTGGTCGTGGGTGTGATTTACCGCGGTGCTACTGGGGGCTATTGACATTTTTTGGATGGCAGTTGCTCTCAGTGGAACCCTGCGGTGGTTGTCTAACTTTTTTTTGTATATATATATATATATATATATATATATAGATTTTCAAGACTGCTATTGTAGAAAAAAATGTAATTTAAGTATGTATACAACTAAGTTTTTGATGATGGCTTCTTGAAATATGACTCAGTTAATTGTAGAGCGTTCGTTGTATATGATAGAAAAAAGTGTGTTAGATAAGTGCTTTGATTCCTGGCCGTGGTTTAAGATAATATGCATGACTTTTTTCATAATATTTATATTTCTTCTTCATTCAAAATTATATTCAATTATGTTATAGCATCTAGCACTTCACTCATAATTGTTTTGAATTTGTAATGGTCTTCCTTTTCAAATATATATGAAAATTTTCTAAACATTCAAGATTTGTTGTTATTTTATAGATTATTATCCTTTCTTGTATTATCAACAATGGCGAGATTACCGGAACAAAGTGACTTGATCTTGCAGACGATTGTATTGAGATTCTATGGATTTTTAAATGCATGGCACAAACATGGCAAGGAAATTGATAGTAAGTATGTGTATTGTGTATGCGCAAATGTTTTTTGAAAATAAATTTTCTGAAATATTTATGTGAATGTAGTTTTATTTTATTATATGTATTCTACTTAAATTGAATAAATAACTACCCATATCTTCTACAACCGTACTTTATTTTGTACAAAATTAAAACTGCTGAAAAATAATTTTCTTTGATTTGATTTTTACTGTTCCCAGAGATAACCCAGCAGATTCAGTACTTCCCTAAATTTCACTTGCTCTCATTTCACTTTTTAAATATTAACTTTTAAAAAATTAATTCACACCATAACATTATAAACATATGCTATAAGAATATACTTTTATATTACTGTTCCTCGAAAACTATATTTTTGAAATTTCGCGCTACTTTTACTTAGTTCACCTACCGACCGATGGCGGCGGTAAATTCCAAAGCCCGTTTCAAGATTAGTGCAGCTGGTAAATGGCAATCTCGTATCCATCAGTGGGCCGGTGACTAGCGTAGACGGATATGCATTTAATGAAGCACAGCCTTGTCCTGTGCCCAATTCATGCCAAAATTTCAGAGGACCCATACTGGCTGGCAGGTCAAACACTGACCGTGTGCCCAATTCGGGTGTACCGCCCAGGCCAGTAGGTCGGATCTACTCAGCTCTGACCCAGAACTGTCAAAATCCTTTACCTGATTCGAGCCGCTTGGAACCCTTTGAAAAAAAGGGTCCTCCATGTTCAAATTTCAGAACTGAGCCCTTCCAACTGGGATTTTTTTCCGAGAGGTCATAAATTTTCTCTCAGTTTTCCCTCGAAAAAAAATGGTAGATCTTGAAAAAGGTCGCGCGATCCTGGGTCACGCTGCACCTGTGGATTGTGGAGACCCCTGTTGTAGAATAAAGAAATTAATTTTTATTATTTTCTAAAAATTAATATAAAAATTAATTATTATTATTATTATAATTATTTAAATATAAAAAAAATTAATAAAATTATTAAAAATATAACTTCTGAAAACTTCTTTGACCATGCGAAAAAGTTTTTTTTTCAATTTTGCATTTCTCTAAAAACATTACATTTCAATTAACTGCTCTTGAATCACACAACTTGAAGTCAAACTCCAAAAATAAAAAAAGTATATTTATTTCTAATCTAAGTGCAATATATTTCCATTCAACATTAATTAATTAATAAATTAAAAGATTTTCCTTACTTATTCAAAGCTAGAAATGGGCATCAGTTTGTTCTAGACTGGAAATTCTGGTCGGGGCCCATCCGAACCCAACATCAAATAGGGAAAGATGGGGAAATTTCTTCACGGGTTTATACACTTGTTTGGTCAGTCGTTCATCTTTCATTCTTTCAACATGTCCGAGTTCATCTTAACTGATTTCTTTCCCATATGTCAACTAGTGTCTCTCCTGTATCACATTCTTTGAGGATTGTCTCGTTTCTGACTTGTCCATCAGTGTTTTCCCGCATATTGTGCGCAGAGATTTCATGGCAATCGCGTTGATTTTATTCTTGTCCTTTTCTTGACGCAGGTCCATGTCTCGCTACCGTATAGTACAGTCGGTACAAATATAGAATTATGTATTGCTATTTTAGCTTTTCTGGTATGTTTTTACTTCTGAGAATGGACCCTGCTCTACCGATAACCTTCTTACCCTCAGTTATGTGCCTATCTAACTCCCCATATATCTTTCCATCGCTAGTGAATAGGCTACCCAGTTATACGTATTTATCAACTTGTTCTAATCTCCCATCATTTAGGACAATGGTGCACATTGTTTTCTCACTTTTTCCTTCAAACACCGTTATATTTGTTTTATTTACGTAAATTCTGAGGCCCATGTTCTTCATGCTTGCATTCAGTTTATTCAACATTCTTTGCAAGTCCTGGATTTATTCTGTTATAACAATCTTGTCATCTGCGAAAGCTAACCCACGTACCTTCACTGCTTCGAGATCTACACCTTCTTCGTCGAAGAGGGCCATTCTGAGACACTTATCCATAAATATGATAAATAGCCATGAGCCATGAAACCCAAAGTTTACGTCTATTTACCTTGTCAAATGCTTTTTCTAGGTCAACAAATGCACAGAAAACTTTCTTTCCTACTCTCAAACTTTTTTCTGTGATCTGTCTTAAGCTAAATATTTGATCTGTACATGATCTACCTGGCATAAATCCACTTTGGACTTCCCATCTCTTTTCGTCTGTTATTTTCATTACCCTACGAATAAGTATTTTCGAGTATATATTTTACTTACGGTACTTAATAAGCTTAATATTGCAGTTCTTTTATCTCCCTTTCTTTTGTATATTGGTGCGGACATCGCTTTTCTCCAATCGTCTGGCACTTCTCCCATGTCGATACATTATAAATTTATCAATTCGCACAACCTGTGAGGTATGTACTCGCCACAGTATTTAAGCATTGCAGCTCTAATACTGTCTGCACCAGCAGCCTTAGCGTTTTTTAAGTTCTTAATTATATCTCTAACCTTAGTGACACATCCTTTTTCAATTGGGTTTTCTAATGCATTATTTTCTATGTCGCAGTTCTGTTGCCCTATAGCTTCACCTCCTAGAAATTCTTTAAAAGAGTCTTTTAAAGCGTCTACTATTCCGTCTGTATCATATAGCAATTCACCTTTGCTGTTTCTCATGCTGCCAAACTCTGTACTTTTACTTCCCTTCATCTCTTTAAATAAAAGCTTCTATTTTATATGTGTAAATTATTGAGAGTTCAAACTAAAAATTTCCGAAGTAAAATTGGTCTAAGCTTCAATTCACACTGCACTAGTTACAAACATTCTTGTACTGCAAACACACGTATGATTGAAGACTTGGCGGAAAGTCGCAGGTCATGAGCCGGGTACAGTCGGTCAGCTGGTCTGATAGTCGCGTACTCGGCTATAGACGGAACAGCTCGGAAATCTTCGGGCGTTTTTAGTGTAGTCTTTTAGAATTCTCGCAAATCCCGTTTGCAGATATTTCTAGTGGCTCTCATTTCAATACGCATTCTTATTTAAGAATATTAGAATTTCGTACATTCCTTATAAATTATGTTACTTAAAATACTTACTTTTGATAATATTTTTTACAAAACTTGTTATTGACCATTATTACTTTTTCACACTTACAATTTTCTAACAGTAAATAAGACTTTTTCTAAACATCAGTACTCATTTTTGCTTGTTACTGACTAGAACTTTTCGGTCCTTCTATCTTAATCAGGAACCAACTAAAGCCTGGCTCAAATACAAAATTAGGGCCTAACTAGACGCACAGTATTTGTCTAGTCATAAAGAATATTAAATCTTAGTAGTGCCCTAAAGGGTCCTGATTAGAACTCACTAGTCCAGTTGTTCGAGTGAGATTCTGACCATTGTCCTGATTGATATGGGGACAAATGGGGCGATTTCTACATGGGCTGTTTTGATATATTGCATGAGTAATGATATTGTTTGCCTTTGTTCGTAGTTTAGTAGTGATCATTAATAAAATTGAAGTGGATATATGTACATATAGTGTTGCGGAAGAAAGACTGTATCGCTACGTGTCTTAAACGTGCTGCATACAGTACTTTGCATGACATTTTAAAGAAATTGCATGGTGTAAATAATTGTAAAATACGATGAAGCTCCATTATAAAAAAAATGGTCATACTTTTTTTTTCATTTTAAAATAATTTTAAACTGTGGTCCTCGAGCCTTAAACTGACTTAAAATGATTAATTAATGTTCATTTTTGTAAATATGTATAGTAATTGTTTGCCAGGGAATACAGCTGATGGTACCACACGTTCAGGAAAAAAATATTAACCCAAGAAGACAAAAAATACTACCCCTGAGCGTCAGAAACTACCCTTTATATGGGTTAACATATTATATTTATTTTATCAATATTTTTCGTTTTCCTGTATTATATTTTAATTTCAGCTATCAATCAAAAACTTTTCAAGTACAAGATTGCTAGCACGCAGCTCTCGTCGATCTCATACACTCAGCTATGGGACAATCAATGCGTCATAATAAAAATAATTTTGAACAAAAGCATCTGCCTGAAAAAGTTGAACAATAAACATCTTTTAAAATGGAGAGCTCCTAGGGCGGTCGCGAACTTCTAAAGTGTTTTGAAACAATCAATATTTTACTTAAATTTTTTTATTGTTTTAGAAATATTTAGAATATTTACTTAGTTTCCAGCTATAATTGTATCGAAAAAATCCGGCATAATATTTTAAGCTTGAAAAAAAAGTTTCGACAAAAGTTAATGTTGAATATAAATTATTCTGCATATTATAAATTATTCTATCCAGTTAGAGAAAGAAATTTTCGTTAACTAACCTTTTATAACATTTGAGAGACAAACTTCGGTTTTAGCCATTTTAGGTGAGGTAGAATCAAGTTTAGGTATAATATATCAGAAAATGACGTAGGTAATCGCTACAATCGTTGGTCACCTCATTTAAATATTTTTATATGAAAGAATACTCACAAATAAAACTACTAACAAATAGTGGTCAATCAATATCCTCGTGAATTATGCGGTAACATAGTGATTCGCCACAATATCTGAAAAGCAAATGACTTGCCTCATTTTACACCATAAATACTAGAATTACATTTTTTTTTTAGATAATTAGGCCCTATTCCTGTTTTGAATCAATTCTGTATTGAGAGTGAAAAATTTACTAATTTCAATCAATGTAATTTTAAAAATGTCAATACTTTTTGTGTAAAATGTTATTATTGAGATTTCATCCAAAAAAATTAATTTTAAAACCAAAATGACGAATTTTCAACAAATAAAGGTTTTTCCGTCATGAAAAAAAAATTCATTTAAATTGTTGACCCTTTAAGAGGGCTGGGGACACCCGTGGGAAATCTGAGTTGAGTGTGTGAGAGAGACAGAAATATGATAAGCACGCCTCAAAGGGTGGAGCTCGTTAGTGAACAAAAAATTTTCGACAGCCAATCGCAGTAGGAATATTTTCAGGAAAAAAGGGTACATAGGAAAAAAAGGGTGACAATATTTCCTGCAATGAAATCATCATCAGGGGACAGTCGGTCTGGGTCAGGCATTATCTGGAAGCCGGTACCTTTGCGTCAAAATTTTGTACAATATTAATTAATTCAATTTTAATAGACTGCATTAGCCTCGTTATATTATTACGAGTAAATAAAAAAAAAAGATTGACAAAAATCAGTTAATATTTTCAGTCCCAGTTGATCTATAAAGATTTATTTCCTGTTCAATTATCTTTAAAGAACCCTTCCACCTTATTCGTTTATGAATCCGGGTATACCACACATGTAATAATTGTCAACAATAGTTTCTGATAAAATAGCCGTACGAAGTCGAAACACAGTTTGAAATGTCGAAAATGTTCTATTTGAATATTCGTTTAATTAAAACACTTCATTGGGATAGTTTCGAAATATACTTGATATGTATTAAAAATTTGGATTGAAATTTTTCAATCCACTAGAAAAAGTAGTTTTTGTCATAAGGATCTTATTTTGTAATTGTTAAATAATCGTTACAAACCGAGAAGTTAGTCTTCAAAAGTAGGGTAAATTTGACCAGGCATATTCTTAATATCATCAATATTTATTCAAATTTGACAAAAACATACCTTCTACCTTATTTATTGACGAATCCAGGCATACCACATAAGCAGACAAATTTGTAGATAAGACATCAATCTATGTCTAGTTTTTAGAAAATATGTGAAATAATCATTACAAGCCGAGAAATTAGTCTTCAAAAGTAGGGTAACTTTGACCAAGCTTATTTTTAATACAATAAATTTTTATAAAAATTTGACAAATTCTCGACGTAGCTCATTCTTTTCTGAATCCAGGCATCCCACACAAATCATATTTTTCCCTATACTTTCGTAAGAAAATAGTGGCCGCCGATGACCTTACAAAAGCTGATGTCCCCAGCCCTCTTAAAGTAGTAGATAATTTATCTTTAAAAAGAAATTAAAAATGATTTCAAAAAACACAATCGTTGTCCACGACGACATGGTGATTAGCATAGGCCACTGAAATATGGTGAACTACTTGCATATTATAAAGTCTTTTATTTATAGTCAACGAAATTTTCTTTAACCAATGTTTTTTAACATTTGAGAGACTAAACTTCGGTTTTATGTAAGGTAGAATAAAGTTTGTTTTCAGATCCATATTGCATCGAAGGGTTGAGCATTCTTGAAATAAATTATACAAAATATGTAATATGTATATATAAGTAAATTACGATAACTGAATTAAACAATATTTATCTTAAATTTAAGAAACTTATTACGGATTTTCCTAAATTTATCATCGTTTTACGAAACATGTAACGGCATGAAATATCTAAACACCATAAACTCATCAAGCAGACCCTTTCTCGGCAAGCCTTCTTTAGCCATATTTCCCTTTTTCAGAAAAGTGAATAATAATAATTCAGGGGACGCTAACTAATTCTGTTATAAAGTCACATCGATGAAAAGAGCTGAGGTTGCACCTTTACGATCGACTCTTCACTTACCGAAATTGTCAGCTGTTGCAATGACAAAGTTCAAAGACGATAGGCCACCTCTAAATATTGTTTAAAATTAAGCGATCCTCGCGGTAGGTCATATTTGCACAGTTTTATTGATAAGACATAGAAATGTGCTCAACACAGTTCTCTCTTCTTTGATGACTGCTCTTGTGATTATCTTAAAGCTGTTCTTCCACAGAATCGCATCATGTTGAAACAGAAGAGATTACGCCTACGTTAAAAAACATTTGGTGGCCCTGAAAAGGGCCGATTGTATGCATTCAGTACCAGAATCAACTCTGAATTTAACCGCCGAAACCGTACAGAGTACGTCCTTGACGTTTCAAGGCATAGACAACGTCCATGGCGGTGACGGTCTTCCTCTTGGCGTGCTCAGTGTAGGTGACAGCATCACGGATGACATTTTCAAGGAACACCTTCAGGACACCTCGGGTTTCCTCGTAGATCAAGCCAGAGATACGCTTGACTCCACCGCGACGAGCCAGACGACGAATAGCAGGCTTCGTGATTCCCTGGATGTTATCACGCAAAACTTTACGATGACGTTTTGCTCCTCCCTTTCCCAAACCTTTTCCTCCTTTACCACGACCAGTCATTTTTCAGCAAGTTACAGATGTACGACGAACTCGAACAGAGAACGCAACTCGGAATGGTACAAAAATCTATGGGGTCGGTTATATAGCCATGAGAAC
>CAKNYM010035123.1:0-10240 GCA_932195095.1 Andricus curvator
GAATTTTCAACTAAGAAGATAAATTTTCTTCCAAACAATACAAATTTGTAACAAAATATATGAATTTTCAAATAAATAGTTGAATTTTAAACTAAAAAAGCTAAATTTCTAATAATTTTCAACCAAAAATGGAAATTACATTTTCGGGTACAAAATTAATTCTTTAATTTTCAACAAAAAAGGAATTTTCAACTAAAAGGATGAATCTTGAACAACAAACATAATTTTTTAAGTCTTCAAGCCTCCAAGCAATTGAATTTTCTACGAGGTGAATTCTCAACGAATAATGATATTCAGATACTTATTTATGTTTTTGACATCGATATCACATCACTATTTCAACCAAAAAGGGATTACTTGAAGAAAATTGTTGAATTTGCGTTAATAAGTGGAATTGATCTTACTTTCAATATATCACAACAGCAACAAATTATATTTGAAATAATGTAATGAAATTGTTAAAGTTGCAGAAAAGCAGGAATAAATGAGAAACTGAAATATTTTCGATTGTAGCATCTTGGCAAAATGAACTATATTAGAAATCAAATGCAAAATGGCGGTGTTATGCATTATAATTTACATGAAATGACAAAAAAGAGTCCTTCGTAAAAATCAATTCGTGGCCCTAAAAAGGGCCGTTTGTGTATTCGTAGATCATGAAAATATTACAATGGTAACATTTTCTTTCAATTTACTTCTTTGCAACTTTCTTTGCCGCAACCTTCTTTTTGGGAGAAGCTGCCTTCGCCTTTTTTGGGGCAGTTTTCGCAGCCTTAGGTTTGGTGGCAGTTTTTGCCTTAGGTGGCTTTGCAGCAACCTTTGTAGACTTCTTCTTTTCAGCAACAGCCTTTTTCGCTTTAGGAGCCTTCTTCGGGGATGTTGGTTTCTTTGCCTTCGATGCAGATTTGGCCTTTGCAGCAACCTTGGTAGATTTAGGCTTGGCCTCAGTTTTTCCTACAGGTAATTTGAAGGATCCGGCAGCACCTGATCCCTTAGTCTGGACCAAAGCTCCGCTGGCAACAGCGGATTTAAGGTACTTTCTGATGAAAATGGCCTGTTTGTCAGCATCAATTTTGTATGTTGCAACAATGTACTTTTTGATTGCTTGAAGAGAAGAGCCCTTTTTTTCTTTTAAAGCCGTGACAGCTGCAAGAACCATCTCGGATGCAGGAGGATGAGCTGCCTTTGCAGTGACACGAGGCTTCTTTGTTTTCGGAGCAGCAGCCTTCTTGGGAGATGCAGCCTTCTTAGGTGTTGCCACTGCTACTGGTGCAGCTGGAGATTCGACTTTGTCAGCCATTTTGATCTGGAAGTTCTCTTGAATACTTCGACAACAAAAGTCAAAATCTGGTTTCACAATATTTGCGATGAAACAGCCGGTTGGCGTCCTCGTATTCATGCCAGAGCGCGGATGGTGTAGAAAGACCGCCAGCTCTCGCGCCCCCGTGCGTTCGAATTCTCGGTCCCAGAGGAACCATATTCCAACTTCTTTCTCACGTTTTAACAATTTTCTAACATTATTAATCAAATGCAATTTTCATATTTCAAAAATGAAATATCTTTTCTAACGGATAAAAGAAAAATATTAAAAATAAGTAAATACGAAGTCCCCGAAAAGGTCTATGCTTTGAAAGAATACTTTAAACGAGTCAACGTATTCTGATCTAAGAATTGTTTAAAAAATGTGTTTAAAAACTTTTTTTGTAAAATGGCCTTCTGGATCTGATGTTTAATAGTTTTTGCTAATTGATAATAAATTTTATCTGATTTTGAGAAAAAACTGAAGGGGCAAGAATGGGGTAAAATAGGGGATTAGTTCTGAGTTTGAAGCGAGAGCAGACGATGCCCGGAATGGATGTTTGGGTCAATAATGCAAATTTGTAAACAACAATTTTTTCAATTTTTTAGCAATTTCAGGGAATTTAGTAGTTTATATATTTTTCTTATGTAATTAGTTAAATTTTTTGTTATTCAGATATATCATTTTGTATAGTAGATTTATGACGTTTGAATGAGAATGAATATGTGAATATCATTATTCACCAATTAGATATTTATTGTGTAATTTTGGTATTCTTTTGAGGGAGTTTTTAAAAACAGTTCATTTAATATGAAAGTTGATTTTTAACGAATATGGATAAAATCAGGTATTAGGCAGTTGACTCATCAATGTAAGAACAAGCTTTGCATATATTTTTGTAATACATACTTTGAGTTGAATTTACATATAAAGTTAATATATTTATTATAAAAAAATTAGTGTAAATGCAAATAAAAGATAATGATTATGATATATAATTTAGGGATTAATAATTTCAACTCAATTATCATACAGAATTCCTTGTAATTTTTTTAAAATCAGTTACTCGAAAATGAAATTTCAATTTTTCTCTGAAAATCCTTTTTCCTGAATAGTAAAATATCTCCGGACATTAATAAAGTTAATATTTCTAGTATAAAAGTAACAAGTTTTTAACCATAAAACATAAAATTAATAAATAGGATAGAAAAAAAGGATAGAATTTTTTTGCTGAAAGGCAACGATGCCGAAAGGAAAAAAAAATTATATAATGTATAATTTCACCAAAAACATCTACGATACAAAGAAACTTTTCAAAATAAAAACTTATCAGTACAATCAACATAATTTATGAAATAAAAATTATAGGTACTTTATGAATGTATTAAAAGAAATAAATTATTAAGACTTGGTGAAACTTTCTATCTTTTTTCCAGTGATAATAATATCGCCAAGTTTTCACAATTTAATCCTTTTCATATATCTTTGAAGTTTATATAATTCCTTCAATTAAATACATACGTGGCCGTCCGCGAAGAAAGGGAACTATGTAAATCACAAAAAATCAATTTTTAGCTTTTTACTCTTTTAATACAAAAAAATTATTCTATTATCTGCAAAATTCTAATTGTTATTAATTTATTATACTGCAAAGTGAGGCCGTCTGTGAAGCCTGCAACATGTACTTGATTTTTGGTTTTTCGTGCCATAAGCATAAAGCAATTTTTTTTTAAATAAACATGCCTAACAATTGCACGGAATAAATAAACTTCAAAACTTTGCTTGACTGTATAAGACAGGGGTCGCCAAAGGTAGATCCTGTATCTACAGGCGATCCCAGGCCAATAGTTCGCATCTGAAGTCGGAGCCAAATGTCGAGGCCCCTCACTTCGTTTGATTGCAACTCGCACAAAAAAAATCTCTCAACAGTCAATAGCAGGGCCGGCTTTAGTGATATGCGTGCCCTGTGCGATAATCAAAATAGCGCCCCTCCACCCTCTAATAAAATAAATAAAATGTTGTCAATTCGATAATTTTTATTGAATAAACAAGTTACATTATTTAAGTAATTGTTAATAACCATTGTAAAAATACATGTTTTTTATAAATATATTAAATAAATTCACTTTTGTGATACGTTTTCAAAATATAACTTTTTATTTTATGTACATACATATTTACAGAATATATAATATAAAAAGGTGTATTTAATATTTGATTCTTCAGCAGAGCGAAGTGAAAAATATTATTTTCTTAAATCTATTTGTTTGGGTATGCGAAAAAATTGTTGTATCTTATCAGGGTAATCCTTGATTTTTTCCAATTTGTTGGATATCACTTTCAGCCACCACAGAGGGGCTGAATGTTTTTAAATTTTGAAAATATAAACATTATGTTCAATGGGTGCAAAAATTTTCGCGATTTTTTGTATGTCACTTTTCGGTAATAAATTACAATACAAAATTACATTTTCGAAAAATTAATTTTCGATCAAGTTAACATTTTTTGAAATATCAACAGAAACTGAAAACCTGAGAATGACAACTAGATAAGGATCAATTTTTCGAAATTCTGTATTAACGATTTCAAGTGATTGAAGCCGCTATTTATTGATACATATTAAGAATATGTTAATATCGTTTCTTCTTTCATAAAAAAAATGAATTTTAAAATTATGAGTAATGCGTACGACGAGTGTATAAGAACTATTTGTTTTTTCGTCCTCATAAACACATTCTCATAAGCACATTCTCATCGCGCGCTTCGCGCGCGGCTCGCTTCGCTCGCAAGTTTGAGCGCGCCTAGGGCGCGCTACTGTTGGATCTCGCGCTTCGCGCTCGGTCATATATTTATCTCGCGCTTCGCGCTCGATTATATATTCACCTCGCGCTACGCGCTCGGGCGTATCTACATCGCGCTTTACGCTCGGTTGCTCTAGATTTTTCAACTTCGTGTTCGACTTCGATGAAAAGGAAAAGTTTGTTTGCAAATATTATAAAATTATCAAAACCTCTACATATTAAGTGATTGTTAAGTTTGTTTTTATTTTAGACTGAAAAGGAACTTCATTTACTCAAGGTTCTATCGACCTTAAGGAACACATTCTCATCCAGACACTCGCGCTTCGCGCTCGATATTTGATTTGAAAATCATTTGAACCTTGCGTTCCACGCTCGGTTCTGTGCACCGTATGATAGAAACAAAAATGTTTGAACGCACTTACGACGTGCGATTTGGTAAATACACTGAGCGTGCACTTTGTGCTTCGTGTTATATGTTCTTCATATACAAATTACTAAATTTGTATTTGATTTCAAATGAAAAATAATGATATAATTTAGGCGACAAATTTTATTCATTAAAATTTTATTTTAGCTTGTGCCGTTTTTCAAAAAGCTAATTTTTTCATTTTGAATATATTCTTACAACAAAAATTGATTACAAGTTTGTAACTCTTTTTTGAATGCACAATTTTTGTTCATTTATCTGTTTTCGCACCTTGCATTGTTTTTTCAAAAATTTGATTTTTTTTATTGTCAATGTTATTTTCACGAATAAAACAAAAACTACGCATCCTATCGAAACATGATTTACAACAAATTTGTACCTCTTCCTTGGATGAACAAATGTTGTTCTTGTCATTTTTTTCGTAGCTCGTGTTATTCGTCTAAAAATTTGATTTTTCTATTTTCAATGCTGTTTTTTACGAATAAAACAAAAACTACGCGTCATATCAAAAAGTGAACGATAAGAAATTTGTAGATCTTTTTTGGGTGCACAATTTTGGTGGAATAATCTTTTCTCGTATCTTGCATAGTTTCACAGCAAAATGGAATTTTTGATTATTTTTTTGTGCGATCAAAATTTGAATTTTTTATTTTTCAAAAAATTCAAAAAGTTGTTATGAAAATATTATAGGGTGTTCAAAAAGCAACGTTTTTCTCCTCTTGACTTTTTTTCATATCGTGCGTTTTTCGGCTTAAAATGTACATTTTCGTTTGTTTTTTGGAATTTTGAAAATGCTATAAATCCAGTAATTTTTGTTTTATCACGAAAAGTCATTAGAATATTTTGTTCTTCATTTTGCGTACTACTAATAACCATACATAGAATTTTTAAATCTTCAAAAAAAGTGGTCTCAAAAATTTTCAAAATGTGCTCACTTTTTGAATTTTCATCCAAAATAGCTGGTTAACGAACTCGTTCTCTATTTTTCGGCCATAAAAAAGTGTGCCAAAGCTCAATCAAATCTGATCATTTTTTCGAAAGTTATCGTGGCTACAGACAGACAGACAGACAGACAGACAGACAGACAGACAGACAGACTGACAGACAGACAGACAGACAGACAGACAGACAGACAGACTACAGACTACAGACAGACAGACACCTTGGTAAAAACCGTTTTTTCTGGCTCAGGGGGTCTCAAAACGTGGAGATTTGATGAAAACCGACTATGTCAAATTTTACATAAAACCAATACCTTCTCATTAGAATGAGAATGTAAAAATGTTTTCATCTCCCTGAAACAATATATTTTAGACAAGCAGATGTTCAGGTGTTGACCAAGTTGAAGATGGTAGTAAGAAATAAAAGTGTAGATGAAGTCTGGGCCACATTAGGGTGGTCCAAAAATGCATGCAAAATTTTTTTCTCATACGAGAGGGCAACGATCCCCCTCCCCCATTTGATTTCAAATCCAAAAAAATAAATTTTCTATATGTCTGATAGATGAAATTGTTTTTTGGATAATTCTCAACAAGCCTCTATACATTCCTGTCAAATCCTGCAACTGTTAAAATCAAAATTTAAAAAAAAATTTTAATTTCTTTTTCGGATTTAGAATCAGATGAAGGGAAGGGGGGTCGTTGCCCTATATAAAAAAGGTGCTTTTGGGCCACCCTAGGTCACATACTTCTATAATTTTTACTACATTTTCTATCATGTAGTATAGAAAATAATTTTTCTTGTTTCTTATCCAGTTGACAAAAAAAGTCCTTACTATATTTTTGTGATCTTATAAAATATACGCAGTTTTCAAATTTATGAGATGGAAAACTGGGTAAGGACTATTTTGCTTTTTTTAGCCCTCCTACACAGAAGACATTTTTTCCTACACTTTTCACGTCTGTAAAGTAAATTTCTGGGGAACAAATGCTTCTATAATTTTATCAAAATTTTATAATTGAAAACTATTGCAGAAATTGTTTTGTTAATCCTAAAAAATGTGCTTTTTGATCCTTATTCAGTTGTCATTCCCATGTCTTCAATTAAATTACTGCGAATTTTGTAAAAAAAAACACTTATTTAAAATATTTTTAAAGTATTTTTGATAAAATTAGTTCTGTTCAAGTGGAAGAAACCCATTTCTATTTTTTTGAATGTCAACAAATTTCATAACTTAATCCTTACGTCACTTCAAACCAAATAGTACAAATTTAGAATTATTAAAAGTGGTATTTTTTTTAATTAATTAATTTGACGATAATTTTCTCTAAACGAAACGAGAAAGTTTTTAGGAAAACATTTTTTGAAATGTTGAAATAAGTATCTATTAACCAGATGAAAAAAATCTGCCCGCTTCGCGGGCACATTCTCATCGCGCGCTTCGCTCGCAAGTTTGAGCGCGCCTAGGGCGCGCGACTGTTGGATCTCGCGCTTCGCGCTCGATTATGTATTCACCTCGCGCTACGCGCTCGGGCGTATTTACATCGCGCTTTACGCTCGGCTCCTCTAGATTTTTGAACTTCGTGTTCGACTCCGATGAAAAGAAAAAGTTTGTTTGCAAATATTATAAAATTATCAAAACCTCTACATATTAAGTGATTGTTAAATTTGTTTTTATTTTAGACTGAAAAGGAACTTTATTTACTCAAGGTTCTATCGACCTTAAGGAACACATTCTCATCCAGACACTCGCGCTTCGCGCTCGATATTTGATTTGAAAATCATTTGAACTTTGCGTTTCACGCTCGGTTCTGTGCACCGTATGATAGAAACAAAAAAGTTTGAGCGCACTTACGGCTTGCGATTTGGTCGTCGCGCTTCGCGCTCCGAAATACACTGATCGCGCACTTTGCGCTTCGTGTTATATGTTCTTCATATACAAATTACTAAATTTGTATTTGATTTCAAATGAAAAGTAATGATATAATTTAGGCGACAAATTTTATTAGTTAACATTTTATTTTAGCTTGTGCCGTTTATCAAAAAAGTTATTTTTTTCATTTTGAATATATTCTTACAACAAAAATTGATTACAGGTTTGTAAGTCTTTTTTGAATGCACAATTTTTGTTCATTTATCTGTTTTCGTACCTTGCATTGTTTTCAAAAATTTGATTTTTTTTACTGTCAATGTTATTTTCACGAATAAAACAAAAACTACGCATCATATCAAAACATGATTTACAGCAAATTTGTACCTCTTCCTTGGATGAACAAATTTTGTTTTGATAATTTTTTTCGTAGCTGGTGTTATTCGTCTAAAAATTTGATTTTTCTATTTTCAATGCTGTTTTTTACAAATAAAACAAAAACTACGCGTCATATAAAAAAGTGATTAATGAGCAATTTGTAGATCTTTTTTAGGTGCATAATTTTGGTGAGATGGTCTTTTCTCTTATCTTGCATAGTTTGACAGCAAAATGGAAATTTCGATTTTTCATTATTTTTTTGTGCGATCATAATTTGAATTTTTTATTTTTCAAAAAATTCAAAAAGTTGTTATGAAAATATTATAGGGTGTTCAAGAAGCAATGTTTTTCTCCTCTTGACTTTTTTTTATATCGTGCGTTTTTCGGCTTAAAATGTTCATTTTCGTTTGTTTTTGGGAATTTTGAAAATGCTATAACTCCAGTAATTTTTTTTTTATCACGAAAAGTCATAAAAATATTTTGTTCGTCATTTTGCGTACTACTAATAACCGTACATAGAATTTTCAAATCTTCCAAAAAAGTGGTCTCAAAAATTTTCAAAATGTGCTCACTTTTTGAATTTTCATCCAAAATAGCTGGTTAACGAACTCGTTCTCTATTTTTAGGCCATAAAAAAGTGTGCCAAAGCTCAATCAAATCTGATCATTTTTTCGAAAGTTATCGTGGCTACAGACAGACAGACACCTTGGTAAAAATCGTTTTTTCTAGCTCAGGGGGTCTCAAAACGTGGAGATTTGATGAAAACCGACTATGTCAAATTTTACATAAAACCAATACCTTCTCATTAGAATGAGAATGTAAAAACGTAATATTTGTTATTTCAAAAAATTCTAACTTGATCAAAAATGCTATTTTTTCTCAAATATGACTCTATAACATTGTTCATCATAAAAATTTTCCAGTGTCTAAAAGTGATATCCAAAGAATTTGAAAAAATCACAGGTGATCCTTAGAGAAGACCACAACTTTTCCACACATCCCAAAGGCACATTTCAAAACATAATTTTTTCGCTATTAAATATATTGAATATTCTTAAAACCCACACAGTACATAACAAATTCAAAAAATATTTTACCGGACCCTGATAAGAATCTTTTGAAAGCATTTGCACTTTTTTCTGCTTCTTTATCAGCAAGAAGTTTTCTTTTTCGATATTGTACACTGGATAATTTTTTTGACTTCGACGACATTGCATCTCGTTCGCAAATAAGTTTTATAGACACAACTTATTTAATATTGAGTTGAAGTGTTGCGGGCAAAAGGTCAAAAACGAATGCTCATTTTGGGGGTGCGAAAGTGGTGAGCAAAGGACATAGTTTTCCAGAAGTTGTCGAAGTGGGAAAATGAGGAAATTAGGAAAACACTTACTATAGAAAAAGCGTTCTATTGGGGGGGGGGCCCCCCTCAACAATGATTGGATAGGAAAATTCGAAAAGAGGGATTGGGGCCTTTGCGAAGGAACATAACGTCGTGGGAAAGTTTGAGCTAAAACGATTCTGTAACTACAATACTAGGGTCGATGAGAAAAAGTTTAAATGGTTACTATGAATTATATTCGTCATTCTTAATCTCTCTTATAACGTATATATTTCAAAAACCTATAATAAATTTCCTAAATGAGTGTCGCTCCTATAACTATTATTTATTTGGTCATTCGGCTTGAGCGCCAAAATATCAGTTGGTTGAGATTTGAAATCGAGTCTCCATTTACTTGTAGGCTTGATTTTTTCGTCTCGGGTACCCTCTCTCTCATGGGAAATTAAGTACAAACTAGTTGTAAGTAGTTTAAGTCTGTGATACTATTATTAAGACAAACACATAAACTAATGAGTTTTTCATATACAATTTTTTACTCCAAAATGAAACATTAAAATTTAAAGATTGCTGCGATCAAAGAGAAAATTAAAAACTTGAACAAAAGACATATAATAAAACGAATAAGGGGCAAATTTCCATTTTGGAAATAGGGACCTAAAAATTAAATAATACATTAATTAATAAGACGAATTAAATGTATCGATCTCTGTAACAAATTACAAAATAATAAATATCTTTTAAAAATGCCCCCCCCCCCCCCAGTCACAGTGCCCTGTGCGACCGCACAGCTCACACCTCAAAAGCTGGCCCTGGTCAATAGTTAGAGGTCAAAACGTCCCAAAAAAATAGGGTTTTTCGGCTTCCTTTTTCAAGCGTCGACTTTCACCTGTTCCCAGAAAGCGGCAATGAAGATAGGAAGCCTTTTTTTTTGGGTGATTCAATCCAATTCAATTAGATTATTACAATTTCACAAATAGGAAAAAGAAATAATCCAAAAATATTTCATATATATTTCTAAAATTGCTATATTTAGTGCAAACTTATTACAAAAAAATTTTTTAATAAAAAGATTTCTTTCAAGAAATTGAGTTAAAATTATTCAGACTCAATTAAAAGAAATCAGAAAATATTCATGAACAAAACCCTACAAATTGGAACGAATCTTTTGTTTAGTGTCTCTATTTAA
>CAKNYM010035126.1:0-10327 GCA_932195095.1 Andricus curvator
TGGAAATTTAGATTAACAGAGAGGTAGAAAAATATTAACGTGGATAGATGGAAGATAGGAAGAGACAGAAAAGGGGGGATGGGTAAAGATAGACGTGAATTTAGATTGCCAAACAGATAGAATGGGATACATTTTTTCTATCTCTTTCTTTCATAAAGATTCAAAATACCAGCAAGGCTGGTAGCTCTTCTTTTAGTCGGATTTTCTGGGGGGATGGTTCAACCTCAAGCTCTTGGCATACATAATTGATATGGAAAATAAAATTGGTTAGATTAGGCATTTAATTTTTTATATCAGTGGTTAAAAATGATAAAAAATAAGAGAAATGAGGAAAATTGGGTCAATTTTTCAACTCGTCTAAAAAAACTAAGCTATGACCCTATTTAAATTCCAGATATGAAATATAAGAAAAATTAGGAAAATTTGATTAGTTGGACCTCCATGCAGAAAGCTTGTAGAATTGAGATGAAAAATGTTGCTGTGTTAAATTTGCAATTAAGAAAAAATTGGCAATAAATACCCTTCAAACAAATTTGCTAAGAAAATGATTTTTTTCTCAAATTATGCCTATGCCGATGAAACCCATACTTGAGATCACTTGCCGACCTCTCATACTCTTCTCATACTTCCTTTTGTCGAAGGGATGGAAATTCAATCTAAGGGATTTTAGGATTATTATGCAAGATACGGAGATTGTACGACTTTTCAGGAATGATACCATTACAATAGGGTGGTTCAAAAGAGTTTTTTTTTAAAAGGTACCCCTAATAATTGTTCTGAAATATTGCTCTAAAAACCCCTATAAGGTAGGTGCTATTCAATTTAAAAAAATCTTTTTTTAACTCACCCTATTGTACAATCTCATCTAATACAAACTGAAGCCCAAAACCTTGGATGATAATGATGGTGCTAGATTCAATAGTATCTATTTTTCTCACAAGGGAAACCTACACCTTCAGGAATTTTGTTTGGATTCATATTCCTCCCAGTAATCAGGTCATTACCAAATTTGTAATATGCTAAAGTAATAGGATCAGCTTTTCAGCCATTTTCAAGAAAAACGGCTTGAAAAAAATTCGCGTACGTTACATACACCGCGATACGAGAGTATTTCAATTACCGGTTAGATCAGGCGGTAGCCCTCCAAGTTTGTGACCGAAAATTCCGGGTTTGATTCCTGCTGCGGCATTTTTTGCAGATGCTTCTTCTTATTCATTTTTTTTATTGCAATTAACTTTAAGATTTATTTAAATCAAGCCCAATTATTTCTTTTTAACCATTTTGTTCACATGAAAAATTGGGGTTTCCAACCTTAACCACTTTTACTCCAAGAAAAGTTTTTTTTATAGAACATTTTTCTTTTTCTTTATTAAATGGAACATTCATATGTTAGCTATTATTATGTTCATACAAGATAAAAATAAAATAAAGAGTCCCGGGACATAAGGGCGTGAGTGCTAAGACTTTAATTTTACAGGAGACACAACAAACTGTCTAACTCTAATACATTTAATTTTTTTAAACAAAAAAGTACGTTCGGGCAATTTCTTAGCTCTATTGAACCACGAAAGAAACATCCTAAAAGAAGCAACCACATCCGAGAAAAACTCTTGTCAAAGGTACGGCTCGTCGCAAAAAACGCCGTTTTTTGACTCAGAAGGAGTCGCATTACTTTTTAGTTCTTCAATTGAAAAAAAACTGTTTGTGCCTCCAAAAAAACCCCGGACCCGACACAGAACAAGCTGCATAACTTTTTTATTACTCAATACAAAAAAAACAAGAAAGTATTACCTAACTCTATCGAACCATGAAAGGAAAATCTGGAAAGAAGCAACCACCTTCGAGATAAACTCTTGTTAATGGTGCGACACGTCCTTAAAAACGAAAATTTTGATATGACACACAAGGAGTAGCATAACTTTCTTCTTTCTTTATTTAAAATGCATTTCCAAAATTTGGCACTTACTCCATTATAAAAATTACAGATTTTATTTTAGAAGTAAAGTATTTAAATATACACTTCACACTCCCATATTTCAGTCTTTTCCCTCCTTTGAAACGAATTCATCTTTTATCCCATGTTTTCAAGAAACTTCCACTTTTTCTTGTTTTTTGTCTCAAATGCGAACTGAATTAATGGAACACAATAAGAATTAATCCAACTACATATTTTTCGTTTAAATTTAATTCCTTTTAATTGAAAAGTCTACTATCATATTTTTGGTTTGAAATTAATTTCTTTTGGTTGAAAATTATACTATTTGGTTGAAGATTTTATTGAAAATTCGTTTCTTTTGTAATTGAAAATTAGTTTTCTTAACTGAAAATTTAACTAATCAATTTTTGACTGTAAATTGTTCGTTTTTAGTTGAAAATTAAAATAGTAGATACTTCTTCAAAAATTTATTTTATTATTTGAAGAATGAACCATTTTGTTAAAAATTCGTCTTTTTTGGTAAAAAATTAATTTGCTTGACTAAAAATTCAACTACTTTGTTTAAAATTCATTTACCAAACATGGATTTTGACACAATTTTATATCGAATGGGACCATGATCTTCTACAGAGACACGAGTTAGGTCAAAAAAATTAGTTTACGTCAATAAAACATATTTCCGACATTTGGTTTCAGAATGAAACAAATATTCAAATATAAAGTAATAGTAAAATGAAATAACATATAAATAGAATATAAATAAAAAACATGTTCTATTATTATTATAATATCCATATTTTGCAATTACAATGAAGAGTGATGTTTTGGAACAAAAAATTGCATAAGAAATCAGAATTTTTCATAAGGATATCGCGGCACTGACTTATCCTTGATGTATTGTCTTTGGAAGTGATAAAGGTTGAAAAAACTGCTATAAATGAATATTTTCGCTTGATTTTAATCAATTTAATTTTAAAACAATAAAACAAATTAAATGAAAAAAATCTGGCAAAAAATACCGGCAGCAGGAATCGAGCCCGGACTTTCCATCCGGGAGATCATATTGCATGTTTGGTAATGACCTACTACTGGGAGGAGTATGAATTCAAATAAAATCTCAAAGGTCATCAAAATCATCAAATAAAAAATGGTACATCGAGAATATAACTAAATACTTCCTGCATTAATTTGTGCTTCTGTGGTCGGATTTACACTGACAAGCGGAAGGTTAGCTATAGAAGTTTTAGAGGGAGCGAAACTTTCGCCTCGGGAAGAGAGTGACAGAAGGGTTGCCAACTTATAAAATTCATGTACTCCAGCTGATCGAAACTGTCAGTCTCGTAGGTCATCAAAGGTAATGATACACACAAGCCGCAGATTTGGACTTTTTTTTAAGTATGAATAATTTGATAATTTTAAAAGTGTTTATTGTCCATGAATTTTTTAAGCTGGCAACCCTTCTTTCACGCTCTTTTCGAAGCCAAAGTTTCGCTCACCCTAACAGTTCCAGGCACGTGTAGCTAACTTTCCGCTCGTCAGTGTAAAGCCGACCGATCTACAAAAGCTTGAGGAATAGATTGAATATTACCTAGCCTCGCTTACATTTACTTGGACTAACAATGAAGCCTGAACAATATTCCACAGGATCTCCATAGAACTGGATGCAGCTTATTCTGCGGAGCAGCAGGTCGAGATAATCAGGCTGTTCTTCGTCGAGTACTACTTGGCTTTGCACGTTGGAACAAGTCCGTGGGCTACTGCCAGGGTTTAAATGTCCTGGCAGCATTGATTCTTCAAGTAGTCGATCGTGCCGAGTCTTCTGCTGTTAAGGTGATGATCAACTTGATAGAGGGTGTCCTGCCGGAAGGATATTTTGCTGATAATTTACGAGGACTTTCGGTCGATATGGCAGTATTTCGTGACCTTTTGCGAATGAGACTACCCAGGTTATCTAAGCATCTTGAGACACTACAAAACAAAACAAAGGACAAAGCTGCAGGTCTCTAACCACTCTAATTAATCAATTATTGAATAATACTTCAAAATGATGATGAATTTAATTTAGTTCTACTTCAAAAAACTTTTTTGAATATATAATGTGGTGTAAATAAAAGAAAACGTATATATAAAAAAATATTTTTTTGACTTTTTACGATCATTCGAAGATTACCGGCGAATTATCCAAAATTGAAATTATTTTTGTTGAAAGTCAGTATTTTACGAACGAGCATAGGTATTCAAGATTTTCCCTGTTGATTCAACGTGGGAAATCTTGCCCTTTCAACAGAAGCCTCCCCCCCCCCCCCCTAAAAAAATGCGATTGTTTTTCTAATATTCTTAAAACTTTATTTTCTCAAAAACCCGCCTTTTAAGCCTTTTTTCCTAGAAATGGTTCGTTATATGTACTACATATCTTGTGACTTTCGTTCTTGGTAAACCACTGCTTCAAATTGAAAAAAAAATTATTTTGAAAAAACCGTATATTTGCATTTTTTTCAGAAGCAACAAAGGGTACCAAAAAAATGTTCAGATACACGGAAAAAATTTATCCGTGAAGAAGTCACGAACTTGTAGCTAGGTCTCGGATACGAGATAAAAAAATGAAACATTAAATCCTTATTTCTATGAGAAATATATGCATAAATTTCGAAGTTTCTTACGAACAGTTCGAATTTCCTACGAACAGTTCCTGAAAATTTCAGACTGAAATAAAAAGAGGAAAAATTTTATTTGTGCGATTTAATATTATATTAATTTCTAAATTCGCAACTCAGAAGATTCGAACCTCAAACACTGCTGACTCACCACACTGAAAAATTTACGAGCTACCAGCTGTACGAAAGACGGGTGCGCAGCCGTGCCACGCATAAAGGAGATCCTTGCTACTCTTTTCGGATCGCTGCTGTCCCAAAAGTATAGGCGAGAGCGGGTACCGTTCTTCAAGATCGCCGCTTTCTCGGCGCGCGCAGTCTCGTAAAGGCCACCGCAGTACGAATGTTTAGAGTAGCAGCGTTATTGCGTTTGGGGTGGGAGCTATCTGAAATAGAGGGCAAAGCGCTGTACAAACTAGTGGAAACACTGCTACTCCAAAAACAAAACAAAAAATCTGCCCGCTTTGCGGGCACATTCTCATAGCGCGCTTCGCGCGCGGCTCGCTTCGCTCGCAAGTTTCAGCGCGCCTGTTGGATCTCGCGCTTCGCGCTCGATTATATGTTTTTCTCGCGCTTCGCGCTCGATAATGTATTCACCTCGCGCTGCGCGCTCGGACACATGTGTCGTCTAGGTTTTCACACTTCGTGTCCTCGCTAGTGCACGCTTCGCGGGCTAATACTCTCTTAAAGCTTCATCGTTATGACCTGCTTTTGGTTTAATTATGTCAGTTTTACATAAAAAGAAGAACTAATTTACTTAAGGTTCTATCGACCTTAAGGAACACATTCTCATCACGACACTCGCGCTTCGCGCTCGATATTTCGTTTGATCATCATGTGAACCTCGCGCTTCACGCTCGTTTCTTTTCATTGTATAATAGAAACCCAAAAGTTCGCAACGACCATATGTTATGTTCAATCTTCTTCAGATAAAAATGACTAAAGTTGTATTTGATTTAAAATGAAGAAGGTAATTCCTTTACTTTAGCGTATATTTCCGTATCTTTATAATAAATCCTACAATCAGAAAGATTTTTTTCCAACTACTAGTAGTCTTGCGCGCGCCAAGGCGCGCGCCTACTAATTTTTTTTTGAAGAAGAATAAACCAAATACTTATTTTTTCTATGTTATTTATATTTAATTAATTTTACAAAATATTCGCAACAAATAATTAGAAGGCACTACAGGATGATGTACGTAGCCTTCAATAAGGAGCTCCTTTTCATATTTTTCCCTGTTGAAGCTAAAGGAGTAATGGATTTCTCATAATTTATTTGTAGGTAAATTCTGCCACCATTATCATCTTGAAAAAATTGTGAATATAATTCAATTTATTATAATCGGCTCTTAAATTTGTTTAACATTTAACTTATTTGTAAATTATATTGGCGTAATACATTTTTTATTTTATAAATTAAAAGAAATGTTATTTATAAAATAAATTGTGAATTATTCGTTTTTACATGTATATGAGCACATAAATTTCAAATTGACAAATACTGCGAATAATATTAATTTTCATTATTATATAAGCTTTACAAAGTTTAAAAAAATGAATGATACATAGAATAGTGGCAGTAATTACCAATCTTTCAGTTTTCAAGAAATATGATAACAAATTTTTAAATTGTCTATTTGCTCCGCAATTATTTCTGTTTATACTCTATAGTAATCCATTCGCCACTAATATTTTATTATGCATTGAGAGATGTGGTGAATTTTTTTCATGAAAAATTAATTTTCTAATTTTTATCATAAATGATGCACGTTATTACGAAAAAGTAAAATGTATTTTAGTATAACTTTTTTATACATGAACATTTTTGTGTGAACATTTTTATCGTATCTGTTGTTTACGTCAAAATGATTAAATTCTTTTATTATAAGAAGAAAATTATCCTGTCGATAGAACTTTCCAGGCCTTTATAAACGTTACAGTATCTTTCTTATTAAAAGCTAAATTAAACAAAAACTTTTCCAACAATATATTTTTTTTCCTTCTGCGAAAATCTGTAAATTTTTTTTTCTTCAAAAAATCTATATTGGTTGATAAATTCGTGTTTTCAATTGGAAAATAGTGTCTTTAGTGTCTTTTTTCAAAATAGTAGCAAAACAGCGTCATCGCTTGAAAAAAGTGTCAAATAGTGTCAATAGTGTGTTTTGAGCCCGAGGCCTGCATTTGTAGTTTATTATTCTAAGGGCGGCTACAGCCTAATTTATTTAAGAATAGTGAACTATTCAAACCGAAAAAAGCAGAGAAATTGCCCTACAAAAAACGTCGGATTGAAAATTATTCGAAAGTATTGTATTTTGAATGCGAAGTTGTCTAAAAGCAGATGTCCAGAGAATATCTCGGGAGTGCGCAGCAATAATTTTTAATTCGACGTTTTTTGCAGCAAGACTCATTTCTAATCCAAAAAGTGACTTAAAGTAAATATATGCATCAATAGTGTGACTGATGTTCTTTTGGATTTGAAAGCATTTCGAAAAATTCATAAAACTTCAAAGAATTAAAGTTAAAATTTAAAACATTGAAATAAATTGGAAAAAATTTAAAACTCCAAAAAATGTAATTGATTTTAGTAATTTAAAAATGATTTTGGAAAAATGCAAGGGAATTCAAAAGAATTGTATTGAATGTTGAAGAATTCAAAATAAGTTTAAAACACTTCAAGACGAATTAAACACAAACTGAAAAAAAATATCCATTGAACAGAATAGAATTATTGATTTAATTCAAAAGAATTCAGGTAAATTAACAAAATTCGAAAGACATAATAAAATAATTCTGAATGAATGAGTAACAATTCAGGGTGAATTGAAATTAATTGCAAAACATATTTGAAAATCTCTACAAATCTGTGAAAACCTAAAAAAAACCCTCACTTCTTGTGAATGAATTTCTTAAAGTACAGTGAAATATTATAAAATCCCGTGAAATTATATGAAATTTTAAAGTATTTTCTTGCATCCTGGAAAATTTTTGAAAATACCTTGGGAGCTTTTAAAATCCATTAAAATCATTGAAATCTTCGGATATCTCATAAAATTCATTTAAATATTCTAAAATACATTGAAACCTCGCAAGTCCTATGAAATAGTTTCATATATTCCAAAGTTGTAAACAAATTCTTTGAACTCTCAGAAAAATTTGTTCATTCCTCTTAAAGTCATTCAAAGCCTTTAAAATTCCCTGAAAAATTAATAATATCTTGAAAGTGCATTAAAGTCTTTAGAAATACTTAATAATATTTTAAATCATTGCAAATCCTATTAGGTTACCGAAATAAATTCAAAATTCCTTGAAATCTTTTGATATACCCTAAAACCTGGCATAGGTCCTATTAAATCGATCTATATTTTCGAAATTTTAGAAAACTCTTCGATACAATACCCCATGCAAATTTTGTCAAATCTCTTGAAAATGCTTTAGAATATTTTTAAATACTCTAAAATATTTCAAATCCTCTGAAACCAATTGAACATTCCTTATAATATTTTGAAATACGGTTAAAGTTATCAAATCCTTTCAAACCTTTGGAAATCAATTGAAACATTTTAAAGCTCTTGAAAATGCTTTAGATCTTCTAAAATACCATAAAATAATTCAAATCCTATGAGTAACATTAAATTACTGAAATCAATTCAAAAATTCATAGGATCTTTCAAAATACCCTAAGATATTTAAAATCCTTCACAATATTTTAGAATTCCTTGAAATTTTTTAAACTTTTCAAAATCCCTTGCAATTTTTAAAAGCACCCTAAAATATTTTCAATCCTTTGAAACTCTTTCAAATCATTGAAATCCTTTGAATCTTTAAAAATCACTTGAAACTTTTTAAAGCTTACGAAAATGTCTTGACATCTTTTAAAATACTGTTAAAGTTCTCAAATCCTTTACCATGTTTTGAAATTCCTCAAAATTATTGAAATCTCTTGGAAATGCTTTGGAGTCTGTTAAAATATCCTAAAATATTTCAACCCCTTTAAAATCTGTTGGCATTCATTGAAATTATTGACATCTCTTTCAAATGCTTTGGATTCATTTCAAATGCCCTAAAATATTCCCAGTCTTTTAAAATTTCTTCAAATTATCAAAATAAATCAAAAATTCCAAGGAATCTTTTAAATTACTCTAGAATATTTCATAATCCTCTGAAATCAATTAAAGCACTGAAATCAAATGAAAAATCCTTGGAATCTTCAAGAAACCTCTAAAAGTTTCCAAATTCTTTACATATTTTTGAAATTCCTTCAAATTGTTGCAATCTCTTGGAAATACCTTGGATTCTTTTGAACTACCCTAAAATATTCCTAATCTTGAAAGATTCCTTAACAAATCCTTTCGAATCAATTAAATTACTAAAATCGGTTGAAAATTCCTTGAAATCTGTTAAAATATCCTAAAATATTTCAAACCCTTTAAAATCTGTTGGCACAATATATCAATTTTTTTCCTTGGATAAAAAAAAATACCTTATAGTCTTTGAACTTCTTTGAAATACATTCGAATTATCAAAATCAATTTCTTAAAGTATCGGTGTTTTTTTTAATAGGAGTGCTTATTGAGAGCGTAAAAATTCTTAATTTGAACATCTTCTTAAATTATAAAATTTTTGATCTGTAGACATACACAGATCTCTGATATACTTCTATTCAAACCGAAAAAAAAAAAAATTATTCGAATGTGTCACTATAAGGAAATGGAGATTTCAATCCTATAGGGAAAGTAGAACCAAAACGTACACGAGTTTCACAAATGATATTTAATATGATAAATATAATTAAACCATGATAGAAATCACAGTTACAGAGCGTAAAAATGATTAATTTGAAAATTGATTGTTTGCGTAAACAGTTTAAAAACAGACTACCATCACAATTGAGGTTATGGTTCATTAGTTCTTTTACAGACTTTACCGTGCAACGGTTGGCAACACTGAGCCACGCATTACCAAATACGAAAAAACACGTGACGTATTATTATCGAACTCGAACTAACTGATCCCGAAAAGACCACCTTGACATGCGCATGCTTCGATAGAATGGCGCTTATTGGTTCTAGTTCGCGTCCTCATTGGGAATTCAAACACGGGCGCGTACTACAGCCAATCAACTATATTACAATTCAAACATACGCAGATAAAGGCGACTCAGTTAGCATCACTGATTTCAAATGCAGTACCACACACAGACACACACTACTGTTGAATATGAGCGGCCTACAGCAAGAAAACGTTACCACCGTGTTACTCTCGAAAATCGTCAGAATCGAAAACGACAATATCGTTTAGAGATTTTATGTTAAGGATCTGAAAAGGGGAGAAAAGAAGTATTTAAGTCGTTTTTGGAACATATATCTTGCTTTTTCATTCATAATCAAACCGACCCCTTGACTACCATGTGATTCCCTATCTACTCCTAACCATATTTCAAAACCGCTTTTCAACACCCCATTTTCTATGTTTCTACTTTCGCATCCCTTTTTCTTTGTCTCAGGTACACATAAAATATCTAGTTTCCTAGCATGCATAGTTTCTCGTAGTTCTCTTACTTTAAGATCATTCACTCCTCTAGCATTCCAAACACCCAGTCTCCATTCATCGCCTGAAACTCAAACTTTACGTTTACCGTGTGTATGCATTTAGTCAATCAAAGTTTCAGTCCAGTCCGAGGCTACTTTATTGTTCGTATTGTTCATGTTTAGATTGTACACCCAACTACCACCTTTATGCGC
>CAKNYM010035128.1:0-11336 GCA_932195095.1 Andricus curvator
GGTAGGCGCCAGTCTAGACAGACGGCCGAGGAGTGGGGGTATGACGGATGGGGAGCCATAGTTGCCCTTTACTACTAATACCTTCTCCGGATGAGAATGTAAAAATACAAATTTTCAAGTACCATTAGCATTAATGATAGTTATCTTATTGTTTTAATCGTTAGAAATAGTATTGAGAAGATAAAAACAATGAAATATTGTGAAAAAATACACACGAGATGAAAAATAAATTAAATATGCAATGTTTTGATGAGAATGAGCCCACTTATCTGGCTGATTTTTTCACTGTTAATATTATTTTTTACGAATAATACAAAAACTACACATCCTATCAAAAAATGAACAATAACAAATTTGTAGATCTTTTTTGAGCGCACAAATTTCGTGAAATTATCATTTGTCGTATCTTGCATAGTTTGACCGTAAAATTGAATTTTTGCATTTTTAATTATTTTTTGTGCAATTAAAATGTGAATTTTCGATTTTTCAAGGAAATTCAAAAAGTCCTTATGACAATCTTGTAGGGCGTGCAAGAAGAAACATTTTTCTACTCTTGACTTTTTTTTCGTATCGTGCGTTGTTTGGCTGAAAATGTTAATTCTCGTTTCTCCTTTTGGATTTTGAAAATTCTATAACTATGACAATTTTCCTTTTATCGAAAAAAGTCATTAGGATAAATTATTCGAATTTCTATGTGCTAGAACGGGACGTAAATATATATTTCAAATTTCGAAAAAAAATGGTTACAAAAAATTTAAAAATGCTCTAACTTTTCGAAATTTTGTCCAAAATAGCTGGCTGACGAACCTGTACTTTCTTTTTACACTCTTATGAAGTGTGCCAAGGGGCAATCCAATCGGATAATTTCTTCAAATGTTATCGTGTCTACAGACTATAACGACAACGACGACAACACCAGACAGACACCGACGTAAAAACTATTTTTTCTGGCTCAGGGGGCCTCAAAACGTCGATATTTCACGGAATCCGCGAAAGTCATTTCTCGCATAAAACCAATACCTTCTCAGGATGAGAATGTAAAAATACAAATTTTCAAGTACCATGAGCATTAATGATAGTTATCTTATTGTTTTAATCGTTAGAAATAGTATTGAGAACATAAAAACAATGAAATATTGTGAAAAAATACACACGAGATGAAAAAGAAATCAAATATGCAATGTTTTGATGAGAATGTGCCCACTTATCTGGCTGATTTTTTCACTGTTAATATCATTTTTTACGAATAATACAAAAACTACACATCCTATCAGAAAGTGACCAATAATAAATTTGTAGATCTTGTTTTTGCTCACTTTAATATACCGATTTACGAGAAATTTGTGAATAAAAACAAGAACGAGGATTGTATGCTTAATACATATATTTTAAAAGAAAGGTACATGTATACATACAAGCGAATATGTAGTGGACTGTAGTTTTAGTAAATAGTTTCTACAAGTGACGGACAAGTGAAGTTTTAAACAGAGGGGTAAATGCTATACAACCGACGAAATGTAATTGAATGGGCTGTTGGAGATGAAGCAAAGGGAAGGGTGCGAAAATTGGAAATTTTGGTAAGTTGGGAGAATTGATGACGTCGAGGGCCTTGATTGGTCGAGGAAGTGCAAGGTAGGAGGAGGAGGCGTGGAATAGAAATCATGGAATTTTAGTAGTGGGAGATGAGGGATGAGGCCCTTGAAATGGGTCTTTCCAAAATCTAGTTATTTGCTCAACAGCTGCGAGTACATGATAAATGTACTAAGATTAAGGTTATTGGCAAAGTGAAAGGGCTATACAATTTTATTACAGGATTTTCGAAGAATATAAAGGTTGGGGCTAAATTGCCCTTGCAAGGCCATTCTTGCATCTGTAAATGAATAGAGAGGCGAAAGATAGTAAATTGACAAAGGTGTACAAAGGAAAAGTTGAAGGTGTCGAAACGTGCCAAAACTCGAGAAGAGAAGATTAAAAACGAAATTTGAGTTTCACAGCAAATACAAATTTAAAAATGATTTAAAATAGACAGAAAGCATAGAAAATAAATAAACTGATGTGTTGCGACTGAACATGCCGGCCCCTTTTGAACAAACACGTTCAACAAGAATGCTAAAAATTCAGTATGTCGTATGTTAAACCTATACATAAAAACAAAACGAACGAAATTCAATTTTAACATGGAGAAGAAAAATCAAAAAGTACAAATAAATTCTAAACTGAGATACATGGTTTTTGTCGAAGATGGAGTCTACATTGGAGGGTCAATTATTTTCAAGATTTCTTCACTTTTTCTGCTTCTGAAAAATACCTTTTAATACAGCGCTTGTACTCCCCCCTATCAGTCATTACAGTAGCTACCCTGATGATTCCGTCTGGACCAGGATGAGTGTCGACAATTCGACCGAGTTTCCACTGCAAGGGTGGGAGGTTATCTTCCTTGATAACGACCATGGTATTCAACTCGATGCAAGGACTTGAATTACCTTGCCATTTGCTGCGAACGGTCAGTTGATGGAGATATTCTTTCTGCCATCTCTTCCAGAAATGTTGGCGCAATTTTTGTGCATGCTGCCAGGCTGATAGGCGATTTGAGGCTGTGTCCGTGAGGTCTATTGGCGGGAAGCTCGTTAGAGGACCACCAATTAGGAAATGACCAGGACTCAGAGGTTGAAGGTCATTGGGATCGGGAGACATTGGTGAAAGAGGTCGAGAGTTAAGGATAGCTTCGATTTCGATAACACATGTTTCCAATTGCTCCAAAGTTAGCAAAGTGTCTCCCACGGTTCGAGAAAGATGGTGTTTGAAGGATTTTACAGCTGCCTCCCAAAGACCACCAAAGTGGGGTGTTCGCGGAGGAATGAACTTCCACGTGACCTTTTGCTCAGCTAAAAATTTTTTAACAATTTCATTGTGCTCAGACGATTGAAATAATTTGTAAAGTTCGATGAGTTCTCGACTGGCACCGACAAAATTAGTGGCATTGTCCGAATGGATTGTTTTTGATATTCCTCGTCTAGAGAAAAGTCTTTTCAAGCAAGCGATAAAAGCTTCTGTGGTCAGATCGCTAACCAATTCAAGGTGCACTGCTTTGGTGCCCATACAGACAAAAATTGCGACATAAACTTTGAGCTTATTGCGATTACGAAAGCGTTTTTCCTTTATGTACACTGGACCACAGTAGTCAACACCGACATTAAGAAAAGGGCGAGAGTAAGACACGCGTTCTTGAGGAAGATCCCCCATGATGTAATCAACTCCTCGAGGTCTTGCGCGAAAGCACCGAATGCATTCATGGACAATTATTCGCGTGACGTTTCGACCGTCGAGTGGCCAAAACCTTTCGCGGACGGAATACAAGGTCGCTTGAGTTCCCGCATGTTTGAGCCTTTCATGCTCCTCACGAATAATTAAACGAGTGACATGATGATTAGATGGTAATAAAATCTGGTGTTTTTGCTCATCGGGCAATTTTGAATGAGTTAGCCTGTCACCTACTCTAAGAATGCCCTGTTTGTCTAGGAATGGTTTTAAAGGGGTCAATCGACTCTTATTATCAATATTTTCTCCGTGTTGCAAAGACTGAATTTCCTTAAAAAATGCGTCGGATTGAGTCATACGAATTATTGTTTTATTTGCAGCCTCGAGTTCAATCATAGTAATAGGACCGATATGTTTTTCCAATTTGTTTTTGGAATTGTGGATAAAACGCAAAACATAAGCGAGTATGACTTTCAATGTTCTGAGGGAACCGTATTTTTCGATGATTTTGTCGTCAATCATTTTTGTTTTAACGCGAATAGTTGAAGCGATAATTTTTCTCTTCTCAGGAATTTCATTAAGATAGACTTTTTCCTGAGGCCATAGATTTTCTTCCCTCGAAAGCCATTCAGGACCATTTTTCCAGATGTGCGTATCTAGAAATTCTTGAGACATTTGACCTCTGGATACTAAATCCGCGGAATTGTCTTGTGAGGGCACATGCCTCCATTCGCAGAATTTCGACAAATTTTGAATTTCCGCGACTCGATTCGAGACGAAAGTTTTTAATAAATGAGGCTCTGTATTTATCCAGTGAAGGGTTATTGTGGAGTCGGACCAGAAATAAATCTTTTTGAATTCGCTTGGAAGTGCCTGCTTCGTCACTGTGTACAGGCGTGCAAGTAGAAGGGCAGCGCTAAGCTCTAAGCGCGGCAAGGTCAAAGAGTTCACTGGAGCAACTCTAGATTTCGAGCAGACTAGTGACAGGTGATGCTTGCCTTGAGCATCAGTTGTGCGCAAATAAATGCAGGCACCGTATGCCTTCTCACTCGCGTCACAGAAGCCATGCATTTGGATT
The DNA here is from genome assembly GCA_932195095.1 of Andricus curvator. Lineage (NCBI taxonomy): Eukaryota > Metazoa > Arthropoda > Insecta > Hymenoptera > Cynipidae > Andricus > Andricus curvator. Next base: position 4,337 of record CAKNYM010035128.1, read on the forward strand.
TCGACAAAATTAGGCGCGATAATTAAACGATCGAAGCTAATGTTGCCTAAAAGGGGTAATTGATCCTTGAATTGCAACCACATAGTATGTATATCTGCTGGGATTGATTCATCCCACGAAACTCCAGCTTTCCACAGAAGTTGGATCATTATTTTGGCCTTCACAATAACTGGACCCAGCAATCCCAAAGGGTCAAATAATTTCGCGACTTGCGCGAGAATCGAACGTTTATTTACGAGCTTTGAAAATTCCGAGAGATCAACTTTATAACAAATTTTATCTTTACATGAGTTCCACTGAATACCCAAAGTTTTTACCGTGGCGTTGGGAACGAGCGATAAGGGATTGCTGGATAAATTGTCTAAGCTATCAGGGACCAAGGTAGCGTCATTAGAAGCCCATTTTCTTAATAGGAAGCCGCCCTTTTGCAAAAGCACATTAAGGTCGTCACGCAGAAACGCAGCTTCCTGGTGCGTATTAGCGCCAGTGAGCAGATCGTCCACGTAAAAATCCTTTTTCAGCACCGCGGCTGCGATGGGATGCTGAGCTCCTTCGTCATCGGCCAGCTGATGAAGGGCACGAATGGCGAGAAAGGAAGCGCAGGATGTGCCGTATGTGACGGTATCTAGAGCAAATTCTTTTACGCTCTCATCTGGATTTTGGCGAAACAAGATTTTTTGATAGAAAGCGTCATCTGGATGCACTAACACCTGTCTGTACATTTTTTCTATGTCGGCAGTCAACGCGAATCTGTGCGAACGAAATCGTGTTAAAAGGGTGAAAAGGTCGTCCTGAATTTTGGGACCAACCATCAACGAGTCATTCAATGACACGCCTGTCGAAGTTTTCGCGGATCCGTTGAAGACAACGCGAATTTTTGTGGTGATATTATCTTCCCGTATCACTGCGTGATGGGGAAGATAGAAACCAGGCTTAACAAGATCCTTATCTTTTATCAACGACAAATGTTTCAAATTTTCGTATTCGTTTAAAAAGTCACAATAGTCTCTTTTTAATTTAGGATTTCTTTCAAAACGCTTTTCTAAAAAATTAAAACAGCGAAGAGCTATGAAGCGCGAATCTCCGAGTTTTCCCTTATTTTCGTTGAAAGGCAATCTTACAATGTAACGACCTTCAGGGTCGCGTTGAGTATTATTTTTGAAATGCGATTCGCAAGCTTGCTCTTCTTGGGACATTAATTTTATTGAAGGAACTTCTTCAATTTCCCAGAATTTTGTGAGATTCGACTCGAGAGGGGTAGAGTGGCTCACAAAGCTACACTGCACGTGATTTTTAGAGAGAGAACTATCTATTTCTCCAGCGACAATCCAGCCAAGCTGAGTTTTCTGCAGCACGGCCTCTGGATGATTTTTTAGTGAAATTTGTCCCACACATAGAAGTTTGTAGAACAATTTAACTCCAATCAGAGCATCGATTTCTGATGGCTTGTGGAATTCAGGGTCAGCTAGGACTATATTTTTTGGAATTTCAAGGGCTGCCCGATTAATTTCAACTGAGGGCATTGTTTTTGTGATTCGATTGAGAACCAGAAAATCGAGATTCTTAGAGTATTTACTAAAACGAGATTTCAATGTTGCTGAAACCGAATGCTTTATTTCTGTGGAAATATTCTCAACACAAGAGACCGAAATATCAACAGATTTTCTAGGGAGTTTCAAAAAAGATGCGGTGCTCTCAGTGATAAAATTGGCCTGAGATCCAGCATCCAAAAACACTCGACAAGACTTGGATTCTCCGTGGGTATTGACTAAGTCCACGATCGCAGTGGCCAGCAAACCTTCAGAGGAAACTTCAGCGTGCATGTTGATAAGAGACTGACTTTTAGGGGATGGATCTGACACCGCATTCTCCATTGCAGAGTGTCTTTCAAAATGCAGTAAAATATTGTGCTTTTTACGGCACTTACGACAAGGAGATCCGGTGCAGTCAGCAACGCGATGACTTGGACGCAAACAATTTAGACAGAGCGCGGCCTTTTTTGCGGCTTCGAAACGCTCGGACGGTGTCAATTTTTTATATGATTCGCAACTATATATCGAGTGTTCCCCCTGGCAATATGTACAGGGATATTTCGTCGTTGCAGCCACAAAAGCGTGCTGCGAACGCTGATTAATAAAGCGAGAACTTGACGGTTTTTTCTCCGACAAGTTTTGAGGTTTTCCTGGTACTTGATAAACTTTATTATCTTCGAATTGAGCGCGACGCTGCAGGAAAGCCAACATTTCTTTGAAAGTGGGGTTATCGGATTCGCAGCTAGCCTCTTCCCACTTTTCACGAATAAAAGAATTTAATTTTTGCTTAATTATTTCAATTAAAAGGGTGCCCCATTGATTGACGGGTTCTTTCAAGGCTTCAAGTGCTCTAACGTGTTTTTGTATTTGATCGACTAACGAGCGAACGGGAAATTCTTTTGAAATGAATTGTAAATTTAATAGTGCTTTCACGTGAGTTTGGCGAATGATTTTACGATTGTCATAACGCTCTTTTAGCAATTCCCAAGCGACCTTGTAATTTTCCGACGATAATTCAATTGACGCGAGAACTTCCGCAGCTTCATTTTTTAAACAGCCCTTCAAATGGTATAATTTTTCGATGTCCGGGATGTCTTTATTATCATCAACAAGGGATTTGAAAAGATCGTGAAATCCTAGCCAAGATTCGTAGGATCCACTAAATAAGGGCAAATTCACTCGCGGAAGGTTCTTTTTTGAACCTTGAACGATGTTTGTGGCATTTTCAGGTACGGTGGTTAGCCAAGACGTCGAGGTGTTAGATTGAATTGAATTGTTTCTTGAGGAAAGGTTTTCCTTCAACAAAGTCGTCGCGATACCGTGTGAAGTGTAATATTTTTCTTCATATTCCGTACGGATACCCGGGTAGGTGGAATCGTCCTCAAGAGTTTCTAATTCGGTTTGTAAATTTTCAAATTCTAAAAAGCTTTTATCATTTTCTTGATTTCTTTTTTCTAAATTCGGAAAATCACGCTCCGGGACAAATTTGTCAAGATAGGTTGCGAAGTTTGTAATTTTTCGTTTCGCATTGGCAATTTTGATTTTTAGATCGGCTATCTTCTTTTCCTCCATTGTTTTAAGTTTCAATAAATTATTAAACAAGCAAGTGCAAACATGTGGTGGGAACACAGAAGATATGAGGGAAAAATTGGTGGTACAAAAACTTTCTTACGTTGAAGATGAACTCTGGAGTAGCGCTGCTGGATGTTGGCAAGTGTTGATCCTAGACGATGAGACTTTTATTTAACTGATTGTTGCTGAAGTCCGACATGTGACAAGAGCAACAAAGTCTACAAAGTCCTGGACTTCGAGAAGTTTGGACCAGCTAGCTTCCTCTGGATTCTCTTTCCGACGGTGACAGCTTCTGACCACTTGTACATAAGAGGAATATTTATTGATTCCACATTGTCTCTTTCACGGTAGCGCATTGAAGCACGATATTAATTTTTCGAATTTATTCGAAACACAGAAGTTCAGTTCATTATTCAAAGGTTCACTTTAACACTGATATGAGCTTGTGAAAACAAGACACGAAAAGTTCTATAGTCAAATGGACTCAGTAAGAATTTTGCTACCCACGTGCGAGTTGACCGTCGGCCCACGGTCGGGCCAACCGTCGGACGGACGGTCCAACTTTGCGCGCCACTGGTCGAGCCAAACAGCTAAATGATAACGGTCAACCGCCTTTGGCTTCTCAAGATCGGCCCGACATTTGGTCCCATATATGTGCCATCTATTAAGATGATGTCGGCCCAACCTTGGACAACAATGTGGTATTCAAAAAATAAATAATAATTGATTGCGAGTATTTTGACTATAAATGTTAATGGTCCTGCCTAGAATGAATACATATATTACATTTTTAAACATTATATTCCAAATAAAATTTCTAACGCTACGGGGTTTCGAACCTACGCCTATACCTGAATCTATCGCCTAGCAGTCGGGAGTCTTACCCATTACTCTATACCTAAAGAATTGAAAGTCAATGAAAAAACCATCCTCATAAGCTACAGCTCAAAGCAGTTAAGAAAAACAATTTGTTAACTCTTTTTTCTTATTAGTTTTTGTATTATTATACGACCTCATGTAGATGTCAAATAAATTATCTGTTAACGGGAATATAAATTTAAAAAAATTTTAATGAATAATTTAAATCGATTACAATTTTTAGGGTTTCGTAGCCCCGGGCTGAAACCCTTGAATTTTTGTGCAACACATTTTTTTTCAACAAATTTTTTTGAACAAATTTTTTCCAACCATTTTTTTCGAAATTTTTGTTTTAATTTTTTTCAACAAATTTTTTCAAGAATTTTTCTTCAAACAATTTTTTTCCAAAATGTTTGTTCTCAAAAATTTCTTATCATAAAATTTGTTTAAACAATGTTTTTGAAACATTTCTTCACAATTTTTTCAAACCCTAGTATATCCGGCGGCTAGCCCATATTTGGGCCAAGGTTTGACCGACCGTCGGGTGCATCATGATGACTTATACAATGCAATGTTATGCCGATGGTCGGGCTATCTCTTGCCCAGAGTCGAGCCGACCGTACTTTCACGGTCTTTTTGAAACAATGCACCAGAGTTTATCCGACGGTCTGTTCATACTCGGGCCAAGGTTTGACCGACCGTCGGGTGCATCAAGGTGACTTGTGGCTAACCGACTGCTGTATCCAGAGTTGGACCGACCGCATTTGTGCGGTCGTACCGACCAATCTGACACAGTTCATCCGACGGTCGGCCCAACGTTGGGCCAGAATTGGACCGACAGTCGGTTTTTCGCCCGCTGCCGACGTCAGTTGCCAATGTCGGTGGGACCATGGCAGTCTGAAAACACCTTAGTCGGCCCAACTCTGGTTACCGTAGATCGGTTACCAAAGCAGGGCCGACTTTGGGCCGATGGTCAATCTCTGGCAGCCGACCCAATTTCGCACCTGGGTATGAGCACGAAATTTGCTTCAAGCGCGAAATTTGCTATAAAGCACGACAATTTGCTGAAGCGCGACAATTTGCTATAAGCAAGACAATTTTCTATAATCACGATAACTTGCTATAAGCTCGACAATTAGCTATAAGCACGACAGTTTGCTTAAGCACGACAAATCGCTGTAAGCACGACAATTTGGAATTAGGGCACACAAACAAATGCACTTTTCCTAATTTACATTTATCACTGTTCAATTCAGTTCACAAAACACTTCACTATTTTGTCACTTTCCGAAAAGCCAGTGGATTCACGTTTTTCAAGAATATCCGGCTCGATTGGACCATAATGTTTTTGCTCACTTTAATATACCGATTAACGAGAAATTTGTGAATAAAAACAAGAACGAGGATTGTATGCTTAATACATATATTTTAAAAGAAAGGTACATGTATACATACAAGCGAATATGTAGTGGACTGTAGTTTTAGTAAATAGTTTCTACAGTGACGGACAAGTGAAGTTTTAAACAGAGGGGTAAATGCTATACAACAGACGAAATGTAATTGAATGGGCTGTTGGCGATGAAGCAAAGGGAAGGGTGCGAAAATTGGAAATTTTGGTAAGTTGGGAGAATTGATGACGTCGAGGGCCTTGATTGGTCGAGGAAGTGCAAGGTAGGAGGAGGAGGCGTGGAATAGAAATCATGGAATTTTAGTAGTGGGAGATGAGGGATGAGGCCCTTGAAATGGGTCTTTCCAAAATCTAGTTATTTGCTCAACAGCTGCGAGTACATAATAAATTTACTAAGATTAAGGTTATTGGCAAAGTGAAAGGGCTATACCATTTTATTACAGGATTTTCGAAGATTATAAAGGTTGGGGCTAAATTGCCCTTGCAAGGCCATTCTTGCATCTGTAAATGAATAGAGAGGCGAAAGATAGTAAATTGACAAAGGTGTACAAAGGAAAAGTTGAAAGTGTCGAAACCTGCCAAAACTCGAGAAGAGAAGATTAAAAACGAAATTTGAGTTTCACAGCAAATACAAATTTAAAAATGATTTAAAATAGACAGAAAGCATAGAAAATAAATAAACTGATGTGTTGCGACTGAACAGATCTTTTTTGAGCGCACAAATTTTTTTAAGCATCATTTGTCGTATCTCGCATAGTTTGACCGTAAAATTGAATTTTTGCATTTTTAATTATTTTTTGTGCAATTAAAATGTGAATTTTCGATTTTTCAAGGAAATTCAAAAAGTCGTTATGACAATCTAGTAGGCCGTGCAAAAAGAAACATTTTTCTACTCTTAACTCTTTTCGTATCGTGCGTTGTTTGGCTGAAAATGTTAATTCACGTTTCTTCTTTTGGATTTTGAAAATTCTATAACTATGACAATTTTCCTTTTATCGAAAAAAGTCATGAGGATAAATTATTCGAATTTCTATGTGCCAGAAACAGCCGTAAATAAAAATTTCAAATTTTGAAAAAAAAAAATGGTTACAAAAACGTTTAAAATGCTGTAACTTTTCGAAATTTGGTCCAAAATAGCTGGCTGACGAACTCGTCCTTTCTTTTTACACTCTTATGAAGTGTGCCAAGGGGAAATCCAATCGGATAATTTCTTCAAATGTTATCGTGTCTACGGACTACAACGACAACGACGACCACGGCGAAAACGACGGCAACACCAGACAGACACATACGTAAAAACTATTTTTTCTGACTCAGGGGGCCTCAAAACGTCGACATTTGACGGAATCCGCGAAAGTCATTTTTCGCATAAAAACAAAACCTTCTCAGGATGAGAATGTAAAAATATAAATTTTCAAGTACCATGAGCATTAATGATAGTTATCTTATTGTTTTAATCATTAGAAATAGTATTGAGAACATAAAAACAACGAAATATTGTGAAAAAATACACACAAGATGAAAAAGAAATTTAATATGCAATGTTTTGATGAGAATGAGCCCACTTATCTGGCTGATTTTTCCACTGTTAATATTATTTTTTACGAATAATACAAAAACTACACATCCT
>CAKNYM010035134.1:0-11444 GCA_932195095.1 Andricus curvator
AAGTTGCACCAATGCTTTCTTGGGCAGATTTTTTAAAACCACATTCTCTATACCGTCTATCCCCGGTGCTTTTTTTGGCTTTGTTCTATGGATCGCTTTCCTAATTTCCTTAGGAGTAGCTAAATCTACGTCGCTCGCGTCTACATTAGTATTTAAAATTTCCCTATACTTTATGTTGACAGCTCTCTCAATGTCAGGCGTGATTTTATTTTCTGTAAGACAATGAACTCTTTCAAAGGTTTCAGCTAACTCATTAGCTTTATCCTCGTCAGTAAAAATTAAACCATTCCTTCCATGGAGGGTAGGGACTATATTTTTATTTTTGGTGAAAGCTCTTGCCATTTGCCATAGAGTATTATCTTTGACCTGTAAGCTTACTAGTTTGTTATCCCAGTTTTTATTATTAAATTCCCTGATTTTTCTTTTAATAGTTTTACAAAGTGCATTTTTAATTTTTCTTACTTCTTCAGAATAAGTTCTTTGATAAATTTTACGAACTTTATTTTTAAGTGTAATTAAATCAACTAATTCTTTGAGCAATTTCAAGAAATTAGATTTGGTCAAACAAAGAGGTACTGCTCGATTTAATGCATCACTAATAACAGTGAGAAATCCGTCAACACAAGTATCCACATCTGAGCATGTTTTTAATTTTGAATCCAATTTCAAATTTATATTAATGTCATTTCGAAATGTACCCCAGTCGGCGGCCTTGTAATTTCGGAATTTTTTCGTTTCGGTTTCAATATTCGAAAGGCCCTGAATCGTAATATTCACAGGCAGGTGGTCAGAAGACAGCGCGTTAATAACCTCTACTCTAATATCACATACAATATTCTTAATAAGTTCAATATCTACAATACTTGCAGTACCATTATTGTGAGGGTAGAGCATATACCTATCCGGTGCTAAGACCTTGAGCATACTTTCCAATACATATTCATATAAGATTTTGCCATTAGTATTTTTGCTTTTGCATTTCCAAGCTTGATTTTTTGAATTCAAATCACCATAAAGTAGCACTTTGTTCCCAGAAGTAAAAATATGCTCAAGTTCGCTATTATCGAGTTTACTTTTTGGAGGATTGTACGCCGACACAATAACAGTACCATCTTGCAATCTAATTCCTACAGCCTCAATTGACTTTGTATTCAAAGGTACTTCTGAGTATTTAAGCGTATTTTTAACTAAGATTAGAACACCACGTCTCTTTATTATTGCTTCTGTGACGCCTAACAACATTGAAACCCGGGAATTTAAATCCTAACGTAGAGTTAAGGTTCGTCTCGTTGACAAGCATAATGTCAATTTTGTTTTCATTAATAAATTCAAGAAGTTCACTACGATGTTGCAAAATACCATTGGCATTCCAATGGGAAAGATTAATACCATTAATACTAGACCTAGTAACTGCCATTTAAAATTACTTGACTAAAGACTTCTAACCTAGAAATATTATGTGTGCAATTTGCTAATTTAACATTTAAATCTTTTACAAGTCTCAAAATCTTACTTATATCACATAGTTCGTTGAGTTTCCTCATCTCAGTCATTAATTCCTGGAATGCTCCTATTGATGGTTCCTGGTTTCCATTCATCGGCGCAGCTTGTGTCTTTGGCAAGTGCCAAGTTTTCCTCTCCCTCGACGACTCCTGTTGCACGGAAGGCTCGGGTCGCTTCATTGGAGGAAAGTGACTCCTTGTCATGACAGGTGCTGTATCCCTTGTTGATGCATATTTAGCGTCCATGCCGCTTTTCCTCTTGTTGATTACTTTTTGCAGATGCTCCAGATACTTTGGGCATTTAGAGTAATTTGCTGGGTGCTGCCCTTTACAGTTAACACACACTGGTGGATCCTCTGGTTCCTTGTCACACTTAGCGGTGAAATTAACTTTAACGCATTTTACGCATTTTGGTAGATTTTTACACTGTTGTGTCCCATGTCCAAACATTTGACACCGATGGCACTGCGTAGCACGTCTTCGATTTTTGTACCGCTCCCAATATACTCTCACATGGCATATGTATCTGACAGCCTTGACTGGAGCGAGGTCCTGGTCCGGGTTTGAATTGTAGCATATACACAGGGAAACGATAAGGCAACGCCCCCTTCTGTTTTAATAGGATAATCTTCTCGCAGCTGACTCCCTGCTCCTTTAGATCCTCGGTTATTGCAGCAATTGGTAGGTCAGGTAGTCCTTTTATCACCAGATACTTCAGCTTAAGATTTTTTGGAAGATACGTAAAATAATGTGTGTTTGCTTTGCCCAGACAATCCTTGATATCATCATAGTCCTCAGATGTAGCTGGGCGAACTGTCAGTCCCACTGATGAATAACTGAATTTGGTATTCTTTGTCATGGTTGCATCATTGATGAGCTGGACATATTTATTATAATCCTTTAATGGACTGGTGATCACTATCGGTGGCACTTTTCCTTGCTTGTTTGTATATCCACGAGTAGAGACTTCTTCAGTATCCTCGGCCTCACTTGTTGCCTCGCTGTCGACATCCACGTTGTCCTCATCCATTACCAGAGGTTGGAATCTATTTGTCTTGAGTAGGCTTGATTGATCATCATGTTTGCGCTTCTTAGGCGGCATCTCGAGTCACTGCACTATTTTCATTGGCAATCGGAAGCGAGCCACACACCTTCATCCGAGAGATCAATAACACAAGAGAAAGACGCGAGCCAAACACCTTCGCCTTTTTCAAACACTCACAAGCTAATTCCAATTCGGACCAGAAGTAATCAATCTATCGAATCATTCATTCCCATGATCCTCTCTGCTTTTCTTAGTCTCGCAGACCGTACTTTTATGGATTTCGCTTCGGTGGCGGCGCATCACCCGCCACGCAGGCGAGTGGGGGTTCGCTAGCGAGGATCGTTTCGTCGATATCACTGGAAGGGGGCTTTGCGCGATTGGTACGCGTTCGCCACGTACAAATCTATAAGCATGGAATGAACAGCGAAGTTGCGCTTGCGCTAAGTGTTAAAACAGGGACTTCAACTTTCTACTAAGCTCCACGACTCAGTTTTTCCGGATTCGAATGACAGGTGAGGTTAGAACGCCCAGGCGACGAAAGAAAAAATCATGGACGTTTGCCAAATATGATTCATGGACGTTTGCCAAATATGATTCATGGTTATAAATATAATTTAGCGGTCATCAATTATTTAGACAGTTTTTTATCTTATAATATCGCGAATTTTTGTTCCAAAAATACTTTGGCCTAATTTATGAATGTGAAGAGTAAATTTTTTCACTGCAGTTGACTTTTTTTTTAAACAATTGAGAATGGTTTAAATGCAACTTTTAACAAGAAAACGACAGAAAAACGCATTTTAGGCTATTTTTCTACAAGTTCCATTACTTTATTCTAATCCTTAGTCTTTTTAAACTTACTGATAATAGTTTAAATGATTCATTATTTCATAATAGCGCGAAAAGTTTATATTTTCTACATGATATTGTTTGAGTAATAAATGTCATGAACACCTATTTATGAATATTTTCATTATTTTTAATTATTATTTATTTAAAAAATTGCTTTAAAAATATTCGCGGTATCTGACTGGTATAAAAATACCATTAATTCGCGATATTATCAAATAATTAACGGTTGAAACAAATACAAATAGTTTAAAAAATGCAAATGGTTTGAACAAATTCAATTCGTTAAAAAAATACAAAAAGGTTGAATTTAAACAATACAATAGTCAACTACAATGAAAAATTCACTCTTCAAATAAAAAAATTAGGCGAAAGCAAACAAAAATAAACGCTCTTCAAGTTCATTAGATAGATCGTAGGTTTCATAAAATACACTTAATTCAAGATATTCTATGAAAAGAAAGTTGTTTTCACAATTAGAAATGAATTCATAAACACCTAAAATCATGTATTTGATTTATTCTTGATGATCTATGAAAAAATGAGAAAAAAGTAATAATTAAGGTAAATATTGCGCAACATTCTTATTGCACTTGTATGGGGTAGTTTTTGTGGTACCACGAAAAGAATTCACGTGGGTCGAAATAAAAAATTGACGACGGTTTGGTATTCTTTGAAGTGTTTTTATGAGATGATAAAAGTATTGCCTATACTCCCAAAATGTTTTCACAGTGATAGTGTTATTAAGAATACAATTAGTTGATTACTTAACCAATCAGGTTGTTCGAAATTATAATAAAACCCCTCAGAAGGACGAACTTTTAGAGCCAGAACGGAAAATTGAAGAATAGCTAGTCAATATTATCACTTAAGCCAAAATTAGACGGTTAGTTAAGCAATTTAAACGATTTAAAGCCGCAGAAGATGACGAAATATTCCCTGCGTTACATAATTCAAGAAGGAATGCAGTTATTAGTGGGTCCATTGTGCGCCGTCTTCGGGCATGCTTAGCAATGGAATACACCTCGTTGGTATGGAGAAAGGTCAAAGCAATCGTCATTCCCTTTACCTCCCGCATCCAGATCCTAATGCGGGCAGGTGAAGTAGCAAGCAGTATTTATAAATATACAGGTGACGTTTAGTAACACTACAATTGAATATGTGATTCTGCTCAAACACACAGAGTTAGTGACACCAGAGATGAGGTGGGGGATTGCCGATCCCATACATTCAATTTCGAGTGATTCTCCGCAGTGCCCCCTCTCGAACTAAGCTTTTGCGAACTAAAATCAAAGCACCCCAATACAACTAGCCAGTTTAGGAACTAAAATAGACAATAGACGCTCCTACTGGAGTGGTCAGGCAGGGCGACATTTTTCCAGTTTGATAATGTCGGTAGAGAAGATCAGATTGAGTAATTTTAGTTCGTAAACTGGCTAGTTCAATTGGGGGCGCTTTGATTGAAACATTGTCATAAAAGAATCCTGGAAGCAGAGATGAGGTGGAATCTCTGCTGGAAGATTGTAAGGCAATTTTTATCATTTCGCACAATTGAAAAAAAATCAGGAAAAATTCGAATTAATGTAAAACATAGTTTTGAAACACTTTTAAAAAAATAATTTAAATATTGAGAAGATTTAAAATTTTAAAAGAAAATATAGATTTTTGATGATTTTGAAATAAAATTTTGGAACCTTTTCAATAATTTTGAAGGGTTTCAAGAAAATAATTTTTTTTGTAAGATTCCTGGGAAAGCTTTAATTGCTTTTTTTTTTTTAAAACGTTTAAAGAAAATTTAAAAATATTTTAAAATATTTCGAAAAATCAGACAAATGAAGAATCCCGAAAAAGAGTCTTAATAATTATTTTTGTATATCGCGTTGAAAATTGGTGAAATATAAAACAATGTTATTGAAAATTAGATGTTTATTTTTTGGTTGAAAATGTAACATTTTTTATTAATTTGTTGCTTTTTGGTATTTTTATTATTAGTTCTGGGTTGAGACCTTAGCAGCCCCTGACGCTTGGGTAATCCCGTTGCGTCCCCTTGTAAGCCTAAGCATGACCCCATAGCCCTCTCCATAGGGAGAGGACCGCAGCCACGCTATTGGCCGATATCTCCAACTCACTGATAAAATAATTACCTGTGAGTGTTAGACGTTTCCCCGCAATAGCAGGGCAGTGACAAAGGATGTGAGTAGATGTCTCATTATCCTTTCCGCACAGACGACAGAGGGGACTTTCTGCAAGCCCAATCTTGTGTCTGTGATATCCTAACTTCCCATGTCCTACGAATAGTTCTGTTAGGACTTTAATTTCATTCCTCCCGAGCTTGAGTATTTCCCTAGCTCGGTTGGAGTTAAGCTTTGAGCCCAAGAGTGTTTTGGCCTGTCTGCAACCAGAAACCAGGTCCCACTCATTCTGATGTTCCTCAGTCAGCCAACTGTTAATTACTTCAGTGACTAACCTGCTGGAAATACCTACCACTGGCTCGGGTCCAGTAAAATTTCTTCCTGCTGCTAGCTTGGCTAGCCTATCCGATATCTCATTGCCCTTAATACCACTGTGTCCAGGGATCCATAGCAGAGTGACTCGGTTTTCGGTCGCTAACGTATTTAGTGCTTCAAAGCATTCCAGTACTAATAGCGACGTAGTCGTTGTTCCATTCAAGGCCAGTATAGCAGCCCTGCTGTCTGAGCAAATACGGATGTTCCTTTTATTACCGTACTCCCTTGCCTTATAGGCACACTGGAGTATGGCCATAGTCTCAGATTGTAGAACTGTGGCGTAGGACCCCATCTCAATTGTGAAGCCCATTCCATTCCTTCTACGATATACGCCGGCTCCTGCCTTCTCCTCGTTCCTGGAGCCATCTGTAAACCAGTTGTCTCCATCACAGGGCAGGTATGCGTCGCCGTTAACCCATTCCTCCTTCGTGGATAGGCTAACTCGATACTTCTTGTCGAAGAGGTGGCGAGTGACCATTTTGTCCCTGGGCATGTTCAAGGTCGGCCTTCTCGCAATGTCGAATGGGATCTTCACTGCTGTCGAGATCCTTCTGTCATTTACCAAATTTAGCCTCCAGGCCGCCTTCGCAGCCACGTACTTGATGGTAAGATGGAGGGGCTCTAAACCTATTAGTGCCCCCAGTGCCATCGTGGGTGTCGACTTCGAGGCTCCAGTGACGCCTCTCAAGATCAGTCCCCTGATCCTTTCCAGTCGAGACTTCACAGTGGACAGCTCGACCCTGCTCCACCAGACTACCGCCGCATAGGTTAATCTGGGTCGCAAGATCGCTGTGTAAATCCACATAAGTGTCTCCGGTTTCAGGCCCCAGCTTTTCCCTATGGCTCTCCTACAGAGCCATAGGGTCGCTACTAGCTTCTTGCACTTGTTTTCCAGGTGCTCATTCCATGACAGCTTCTTATCCAGAATTACTCCTAGATATTTGGTTTGTTCTTTGATTTCCAGCTGTTGTCCTCCAAGTTTCAATGTACTCGTAGTTCCCCATTTGTACCTTCTGGTGAAAACAACCGCATCTGTCTTACTAGGATTAACCGATAATCCAGTTTTCTTGCACCATGAGTCTACTATCATCAGTGCTTGCTGCATTACTCCGAAGAGCACATCCAGATGCTGACCGCGCACGATAACTAATATATCGTCCGCATAGCCTATGACGTGAAAACCCTGACTCGAGAGTAGATGAAGCAATTCATCCACTACCAGGCACCACAGCAAGGGAGATAAAACTCCCCCCTGCGGACATCCCGAGTCAATGGTTCCACTTAGAGTGACATCACCCTTAGTCGTGGTTAGATTCCTGTTGGCCAACATGTGGCACGTCCATTCCACGACTGCTGTAGGCACACCATGTGCAATCATGGCCGCCCTGATCACCTCTCCAGAGGTGTTATTGAAGGCTCCTTCGATGTCCATAAAGGTTCCAACCGCAAGGCCTTTCTCCTTCAGTTGACCTTCAATTAGGTTCACTGCTCCGATTAGGGCCGTCTCCGTCGAGTGACCAGCCCTATAGGCGTGTTGTTCCTTATGGAGCGGTCTGCTTGACAAGACCTTATCGCGGATATATCTATCCACAAGTCTTTCCACTGTTTTTAATAGGAAAGAAGTTAGGCTGATGGGCCGGAAATCCTTGGGTGAAGTATAACCGATCCGACCTGCCTTCGGAATGAAGACTACTCTCGTACCCCTCCAAGCCGTCGGGACATATCCCAACGTCAAACTAGCCCTAGCAAGTCTCACAAGCGGCCCTATGATGAACTCTCCGGCCCTCTGTAAGAGGGCCGGATATATGCCATCCGGGCCAGGAGACTTGTAAGGACTAAAGGTTTTCAGGGCCCACCTGACCCTGGCAGGGGTGACGATCTCGTTGGCCAGCCGTCGTTTGGGGCCCAGTTGGGCCACAGGTGACTTTGCCTGCCTCTGAGTCGCCCTTCCCCCTTCTCCAGCCCTTGAAAAGCCTGGAAAATGTGCCCTGATCAGATGGGCCAAGGTATCCCCGTCCGACTCTGAGTATCCCCCTCCGGGCAATTTCAGAGTGCCGAGAATAGCGTCTGGATTTCGAGAAAGCAGCCTGTCCAGTCTAGCCGCCTCAGCTCCCTTCTCGATGTCTGTGCAAAAGTTGGTCCAGCTTTCCTGCTTTGCCTTACGTATTGCACCTCTGTATTCGTCCCTCATCGTTGTGAATGACGTCCATAGTTCCTTCGTTTTGCCAGTACTGGCACGTCTGAACCTCTCTCTGGTTACCCTGCGAAGCTCTTCGAGTTTCCCATTCCACCAGTGTGTCTCCCCGGCCTTTCGGACTCTTGTAGGTCGACAATTGCTTTCATAAGTAGCTTTGATGGCTTCCGTGAAAGTTTTGGCTGCGATCTCCAGGGTGTCCACGTCTCGAATTGACCTGGGAACCTCTGAAAGTGCACATCTTAGTTCCGTGGAAAACTGATCCCAGTCCGTTCTTCTTGGATTTCTGACCCATTTGGGGCCAGCGGGTACAACGGATTCCAACACGAACTCTATTTGTGAATGATCTGAGAGAGAGGGTTCGTCTGAAACCCTCCACTTCTTGATACTATCCCTAAAAGCAGAGAGTGATGTCAATGACTTCTTCCCTGACCGAATTACGGAACGTCGGAGTGTTCCCCGTATTAAGAATATCCAAGTCAGTAGTGATTAGATATTCCAGTAGGTCATTACCTCTTGAGTTGACGTCCGTGCTACCCCACAAAGTATGGTGGGAATTAGCATCGCACCCCAACAGAAGAGGAATGCTTCTTACCTTGCAATACTCCACCAGTGTACATACCTCCACTGGTGGATTATAGTCGCTGTCATAAGGAAAATAAGCTGATCCTAGAACCAGCCTCCCTATCCCTTTGAGATCCAAGGCTATCACCATCAGGTCTCTAGAACATAGTTCAAGCAGCGGGACAGCGCTAACTCCCTTCGTCAGTATACATGCCCTTGGTTTCGCCGCCTTGGGGTCCCTGTAACAAAAAATACCAGCCCCCCCTAATCCCCTAATGGTATCTCGAACTAACCATGGTTCTTGGATTAGCGAGATACCTGTATGCCTCGCAGCCACGCCCCTCTGCAAAACTGCAGAGGCGCCTTTGCTGTGATGCAAGTTAATCTGGGTAATGGTTAGACCCGGAGCAGTCATTTAGGTCTGCTCCCGATCCTCCTGCGTCTCAACAGGCTCCTCCTGTCCCTGGCCGGCAACCCTGAAGTTGACCTGTCCAAAGTGATAGAAGGGCCTGTTGTTGAGGGCCGAAAGGGCCCTCGTTTGGGACTCAGGAATATACATGATTAGGAGATGCCTAGTGCCTCCTAATGTGTCCACTTCCTGAGGCTTTTCGTGCCTGACAATTCGCCAGGACGCAGTCTTCAATGAGGGGTTGAATCCCTCCAACCGACGGAGCACCTCAGACGGGTCTTCCGGTTTGCCCGGGAACCACGCCGTAGCTCTAACCATCTTTTGGAGCAACTCAACTCCACCCACCTTAAGGGACGCACCTTCCCACGACTCCGTCTCGACCACCGCTTTGAGTAGCCAAGCTCTAGCCGCTGGGTCGGCTGCCACAAATACAAAGACCCCTCCTCTGCAGAAGGAGGTCACAAATTTTGGCCATTGGTCTGGGGACACTTTTCCAAGCGCCCTCCAGGTAGCCTCCCTGAAGATCTCAAACTGCTCCACCGTGAGCAGTGAGTCCGGGTAGTTGGTGTCAGCCACCACCACCGTCAGGGGGTTGGTCCTCTGAGCGGCCGTCAGTCCAGCTCCCGACGACTCTCTGTTCGTCGGCTGCTGGGCCGACTTGTGCCTCTTCAAAGGCCCAGCCACCCCCGGTGGGGTGCCCTCCGAGCCTCTACCTCTCTTCTGGGCCTCAGTGCTGGGTGTCAGCCCCTCAGCTGCCGACGCTCCAGCTCCCGCAGCTGCTTCCCTAGCCTGCCGCACTTTCCTCCTCAGTCTCCTTTTCTGGGAACCGTTGAGGCTGTTTTTCTTATTGGAGGGCCGATTGGCCTCTCCCAGTACCATGGCCTCGTTCAGAAGGACCGTCGATCCCTCAGCTCCCAAGGGAGCTGTGGGCACAGCCATCAACTGAACTTGGCTTGCCGGAGAGACAGATAGAGGGGTAAGGGTTAAGTTGGGCCCGTAAAGGCCCAACCCCTCACCTCCCTCCGCCACCTCCCTCCGCCACCTCCCTTCTTCCTCCTTTCTCATTTTTTGTATTTTGAGTATCCATAATTGATCCCACGAGAAGCTAGGGAAATAAAGGTCCGCCCCTGCAGAGCCCCGCATGCAAGGGTAAGACTGTAATTACTCGGGGAGGTAGTCCGGTGTCCCCGAGAGGCCGTTAAGACACCTTCGTAACCCCTAGGTGCCAAAGTGCCATGAGCACGATCGCTCTACACCCACGGCTTAGGGGGGTGGTCACATTGAGTGAACCACTCAATGTGCAAATATCCGTTTGCAAACCACCATAACAAAAACGGAGAGCTGTTTCTTAGTCGCTATGTGGGCCGCAGGCCATTCCTGTCCCGATTACAAACTGCAAGTCGGTCCGGGAGGGGCCTCGACCCAGGGATCCAGAAGGCCCGTGTTAGCTAGGCTCTTTCACCCTTCTATCATACCGTACTCACGCATGCCAGGAGAGCCCGTTTATAGGGATCCTTTTTCCTCTCACCCAGGAGAGCCCGTTTATAGGGATCCTTTCATTCATATCCATACGCATGCAGGCCGAGGTCCTTTTGACCCCTATGTCCCACATGCTTAAGCCTCCCCACCAACTACAAGGTGTTACAGCCCCCAGGGGAGGTGCTTTTTGGTAGAAAATAAATCTTCTTGTTTGAAAATTTATCTTTCGTATCGAAAAATTAAGTACTTGGTTAAAAACAAACATCTTTTTGATTGAAAATATCACTATTTTTTGAAAATCCGCTGTTTGTTGGTTGAAAATGTAAAAAAAACTATAAAATAAACAAAATAAAATCTTTTTAAATTTTTTCTAAATTTTATTTTCAAATAAAATTTTATTTTTAAATTTTATATTCAATATTAATTTATTAATTAATATTTAATATCTTTATATATATATATATATAATTCTTCTGTCCGTGTGTATGTGACTGAACTCCTCCTAAACGGCTGGACCGATTTGGATGAAATTTTTTATGTGTGTTCCAGTGGATTCAAGAATGGTTTAGATTCACAATTCAGTCCACTGGAAACTGTTTATTTAATTAATTTTTTATTTATAAATTAGGACAACAGGACAACGTCTGTCGGGTCCGCTATAGTTTATATTTAAATTTTTATTTTTAAATCTATTATATATGTTATTTCATTTTATTATATATAATTTTTTAACCAAAATTTCATTTCACTGTTTCCCGGAAATCGTAAAATCTTAAGAAAATTTTTTTATTTTCCTCAAAAAGACATCGTTTGTTGAAATTGGCAAAATTTATTGAAGCATAATTTGATCGAAAATAATTATGAATAAGTTATTCATTATTTTTTTTTATACAAA
>CAKNYM010035136.1:0-11625 GCA_932195095.1 Andricus curvator
ACTACAGTTGCAATTACTTTCAAAATAAAATATATCAGCATTAAATTCTCATATTTAGTTTTACAAACAATAAGATAATAACATTAACAGGCGGACGCCTGAATTAGTAAGCCTTTTCCAAAAATTCTCGCCTGAGTATGTGAAATAAGAAAATTGAAAATATTAAACATGTCTTATAATTTCGTGAATCGGCCTCAAACTTGCTCAAAATATATGTATTGGATGGTGGTTTATCAAGACAAAATTTCCTCAGTTGGAAAAATGTTTAATGAAGGCGAGGGGGTGAAATTTTGTAATTTTGTGTATGCAGGTTGTTTTTCTGGTGCATTTTATAACTTTTGCAATGTTCGCAATTAATTTTGAATGGGTGGACGAGCAAATGTACGAAGTGTCTTTAATACATATAAATAGATTTTTACCTTATCCACAATCACCGTTTAAAGAGCTCAAATGGCTTGAATGATTCACTATTGATGTCGTTATCTCATCAGATATTTTGAAGTTAAGCAATTTGTAATTAAGTATGAATTGATTTAAATCAGATTTATTCATTTGTGTATAAATATAAATATATAAATATAAATCCATAAATATATCACTTACCGAATACTAGCAACGAGAATATGAGTGCTACCCTCATGATGCAGAATTTAAAAAGTTGAACACAGATTTTCTTCAACTGAATATTCAGACAATTATGAGAAAGCCCGTTGAAATTGCCGTATTTATACCCCGTAAGATAAACATAATTTATGCCACGAGCAACATTTCAAAGTTTGATATCACTCTCTCGTAATACAAACGCAAAATAGAAGTATCAGCATGACAATTCAATTTTCAAGTCTATACAGATGTAGGAAATAACAAAGTACGTTTGAACTGATTATAATCGAAGGTAAAATAATGTGATACATCTGCGAAGTAGAAATATTTATACGATTGTACACGTGACTTATCAAACGATTGAGTTTTTTAAAATGTATTATTTACGGAAAAAATTAGCATTGAATTAAGAAAAGATCGGTATGAATTGAATTATAATGCTTCATTAAACTTTTTCAGGGCTCATGAAGATTACCATTGACAAACAATTGAAGGGTCGGGGAACAAAAGGGCCTAACCCACAAATTTTTCGAAATTGACTTTTAAACTTTTTTGGACTCCTCAAACAAACGCCGTTTCAAGGGTGTAAACTAAAAATTAAAAAAAAATTTTTTCATATTTTAAAAATTCATCAAAGTCAGTCCAGGTCCTAACCCAAGGGGTGTCGAGCGAACAAAAGGGCCTAACCCCACATTGCACCTTGTGGAAAAACGATTTTTTCATTCGGTTTGTCTAGGTTTATTGCCACTATATAGGTATGTGGTGCCATTTAGCGTGATTAGGATGTGTCAGAGGCTTTGGAAGAACTAATCGCGGTCGATATTATCGATTTTACATCATCTGTTGCAAGTGTTGATCGACAAGGAGAGCAAGATAAGTAAACATTGTTTGTTTTTTTGTTTCTAATTTTTTTTAGTGATAGAAATTCGAAAAATTTCAAACGGGCGTTTGTTGAGTAAAGTCTCACGGTCATTTTGATATTTTATCTAGGTGAGAAATTGGTGCAGTATGCCGCGGAAGCAAGCCGAGCGTCGCGAGATGCGACGTCAGGGCTTCGAGTACGTGGCGGCAAAGGGAAAACTCCTACGTGCGAAAAATCCTCCCGTTGTCCATGTCAGTAAAAAAAATCTTAATCGGACAATTTTAACGATGATGCATCTTTACGAAAAATCGTGGAAATACAGAAATATTGAAACGGGTATCATTCCGAAAATTCCCAAAAATTCTGATGGATAAAGAATAGTTTTGGCATCAATTTCTCTTAATCAATATCAATATTTTTTACATAAATCACGATAACATCTTCAAATGTTCATATTTTTGGTCAAAAATTTTACTGGATACTTTTGAAAAGGAGTACTTCAAGAAAAAAAATAGCATTCGAGTGAAAATCCTGCAAAACGAGCTCGACTGGAAATTTTGCTCTAAATGACTAAACTTCCACTTTGTTTAAAGTGATATTTCATGCCTAAAAATAAGGGCAATCCACTCGTGTTTAAGAGTGAAATATTACTCTGGAATAAGTGGATTTTCACTCATTTAGAATGACATTTTCACTGAAGCTAGATTTGCAGGATTTTTACCCATATTGAGTGAATCTTTCACTCGAAAAAATTTAGATGGTGCCTGTTCTTTTCACTGTCGTCATTGTTTTGAAAAAATATTTTTCTACCAGCGTATAAAAATCGTGTGCATTTTTTATTACTTTTAAAGGAAAAACCATCGCGGATTTTGACAAGATTCTTTTGATGCAAGTGACACCGAAAGAACTTTCCATGGAGAAAAAAAACGATCTCCGTCGAATGATTGAATTCATTCCGGTCGAGCATCGTCAATATTACAAAAATTTGTTGTAGTTGGAAAAATAAATGTGTCTGAATGATTTTTGTTGGGGTACATGATTTATATACCTATATCACTAAATAAGAAAAACAGCTTAATGGCAAAGTGATGGTAAAATTCAACATATTTTATTCAATTTTTTTTCAGTTTTGTTTTTACCATGATGTGTCTTGAGATAAGTATGATAATCTTTAAAAAAATTATATTCCAAAAAGACAGTCCAATTCGATTATTTTTAACAATATAAAAATAGCGCAAATTCATTGTTTACCGAATATCTGAACCTTAATCACAAAATTCATTATTATTTTCAACAGCAATAACAATAAACGATAGCAAAATCAATAATAATTTAACGAAAATAAAGTATCACTCAATATAATAGATCATGCTCAGAAAAATATACTAGACAATAAATAATTAATTGTTCACAACTTAACAAAAACATATTTATTAAAAAATTATTATTGTATTTGCTAGTATTTATTCATAGAATTGCACCGCAAGTCAGGCGGCACTAAGCCGAGTGAATGCTTGCTGCTCGGGGTTAGGCCCTTTTGTTCGCCTGTACCCCCTTGGGTTAGGCCCGTGCTTAACTTTGATGTCTCATAAATCGAAAACTATTTGACGGATTCGCATGAAATTTGAAAGAACAACGTTCAAGAGTGAAGATTATCGATCACATATGTCCAATATATTTTTTTCGGTGATCTCGCAAAATACAAACGTTTTTCTGGCGTCCTGAAAAATTTGGAAAAACGGGGTTAGGCCCTTTTGTTCCCCGACCCTTCAATTCCACATTTTGTGTGCATAATAAACCTAGCAAAAATCTAAGATTTACTCCTGTCAAATTTTAGGATTTAACCAACAGAGAAGAAGCAAAATTCAATCTTTACAGCTATTTCAGAGTAATCTTTGCCAGCAACAAAAATTACCTTCACGTGTTAAGATTTACCCACCACATTGGACATGGTTACCATGTCAACTCTATTTAATCTTGCTTTGTTTTGATGCAAAAAAAATCAACTTTATCTACTTCAAAATTACTCAAAAGTAACTTTTTGTCAAATACGAATCCGAAGTTGCATTTTTATAACATTTGAAAAATGAACATTTTTCAATATTTTCATTACGTTACTTAAATTGGAATAATTTTTTTTGAAAACAAAAACTTACCCCCTAATGAGGTTAATTGTTGCTTCTTTATCATAAAATTGGACCACCTTTTTTATTTAAAATTCCAAACTCAGCGGTATCAAGTAATGAAATTTTCAATATCTCATCCATTTTTAATTTTTCTTGACCCTCCTACATTTTTCTTTCTGGAATGAAAACAACCTTATACCTAGGAGATCAATAACGTTAATGTGAACAAATTTTTATTTCTAAATATATTTACAACACTTTTAAGACATAACGTGAAATACATGAAAATAGTAGAGTTTTCAACTGAAAAAGATAAATTTGGAACCAAAAATGGAACGAATTATCAACGAAAAGTGTCATAGTTGATATTTCCACCAAAAAATATTTTAATTTTCAAAAAAAAAAGCAGTTTGGTTAAACCAAAAAATACGAATACTTGAACAACTTATTTGAATCTTTAACCAAAACAGACAAAACTGAGCAGGCTGTAGCCAGAACCGTTCTGCGATGAAGACACTCTAAGCTCAGCAAGCCTCTACCCCCTTCATCTCGAGGGAGGTATATTCGAGGTACGAAAGATGTAGGATGATGACTTCGATGGATTGTCATCATCTTGCGTGTGCTTCGGTTAAGATGCTTCAACTTATCGACGTTCCATTTTACTGCACCAAACGTGCAGAGCAGTATAGGAACGGCCAGCATATTGTTCGCCTGGATCTTATTCTTTCCAGATAATTCGGAAGCCCAAATTTTGCTGAGAATTTGGCGATACCTTTTTCTAAGTGCCGTTTTTAACACACGCACATCTTGGGTTTCCGCTTGCGGTATTCCAAGATATGTTATTACGGGTGTAATGCCGAGGAGGGAAGTTAGGAAATTGGAAAGCCGAGAAGAAGGTAAAACACATTGAAAGACCTTTCATAAAGAAAGGAAAACTCTTTATTGCCACTTACAGCTGCGATGAAGATGGCCAGGTCGTGGCGAGGCACTGGCGATCGGGTCACCCTCGTAAGAGCGTAGAGGCGTAGAGTGATAAGAGGTGCGAAGTTCCGTGGATGCGGAGATGGTCCGGAGAAGCACCGTTGAGAGGTCAGGAGCTTCCTTCGGGATCGGCTCCAGGGCGGTTAAACGAGAGCACACACTAGCACTAGCTGGAAACGGTTAACGACCGGACGAACGAGCAGAGACTGAGCAACTGCTGTGTCGTTGCTTGGGACTTCGGGTCCCCTCGGGGGATTCCGTTCCGTCTCGTATGCGGCCCGGCAACCCTTTCGTGCACAATGTATATGTTTCTCCAATACCAAGATGTTGAATGGTATTTTCGCCTATGAGTTGAACATCCTGATCGTGACGCGATGATGTAGTTTGTAGTCTCCCTTGGTGTAGGTGGACGCAGGCACACTTGTCCAGTCCGAAGCTCATGCCAATCGCTTGAGAGTACCTATTTACCGCCTCCACAAGGATGTTAAGGTCCTCTTGCGAGGAAGCAAAGAGTTTAAGGTCGTCCATGTATAAAAGATGGTTAACCTTATATTCTCTTTTGTTCAGCGGGCCACACAGGTATCCAGAGCTTTTGCCTCGGAGCACAATAAATAGAGGCAAGACGGAGATGCAGAAATGTATCGGACTTAGAGTGTCTCCTTGGAAGACCCCCCCTTTTATATGTGATATAGCTTGTAGTCACTTGTCTTTTGTCAGATGATATGCCAAATCTTGTCCGCCACAAGAGCATAAGCTCTTTTATGCATCTCACTATTTTTGGACTTGACAAATCTCCGGTCTTAGGGATCAATACCGTGCGTCCTTCCACTAGTCACTGCGGGACGGGTTGTTCTCCGTTTAAGAAATTAGTCAATATACGAGCTAGATGTTGGTGCGTAGAAGTAAACTTCTTCCACTAAAAGTTGTTGATTTTATCTGGCCCTGGCGCTGAAAAGTTTTTAGTTCTAGCGATAACTTTCTTCACTTCTTCAGCAGTAATTAGTGGACACGCTTCGTCTGGATCTTGTAACCTTTGCCTTTGGCAAAAGTTACGAAAGAGTGATATATCTGAAGCGTCTTCATTTAGCTGATAAGTATCTCCATATACTTGCTCCCAGAAGACTTGAATCTCTTCTCGACTAGACGGATTTTTAACGGCGCGTGACATTTTAGTGAACAGACGGGAACGATGAGTAGAAAAGGTGGAATTTTCCCGAATCCACTTTACTCGCCGTTCAAGCCGCTACTTCGCTGTTGAAAGAGATCTTATTTTTTGCGTCCAGTGCTGCTTGATGGTCAACAGTTTACACTTGTTCAGCGTGTGATTTAATTTCCTTAAGTTTCGAGCAAGTGCTCTAACTTTTGGAGTTCAATGTTATATAGCTAATCCCGCACTGAATATTTGATGCATGCCGTCTCGCCGTTTCAATTTTGAACTGGAGCTGTGCAATACGCTCGCGGGTCTTACACAGACGTACTGAAGTATCGTTATTTCTATTTTCGCTAAGCAGGGAGACCGCCTTCTCGTAAACTACACAGTTCAGATTCCAGTGATTAACATCTTCGGGGAGCAGATCCGGGAGAGCAGTATTAGCTTCAGGTAATTTGTCCATCCTGAGAAAGACTTTTTGGCATTATGTATTAAGCGGCATTATATATTATTTCTCATGTTGGTATTATCGGCTATCTGCGAAGGTGGTCTTGCTGGAACGGGTGGAATGTTCGCTGGAGCATGTTGCTCTTCTTCATATTGACCCAACGGTCATGTAACCTCTGCATGAATCCTCTTCGCGCCGGTGAGCTTCTTTGTCAACATGTAAGGATGTCCCTCCTGAGTTGGTCCGACCATTTAAATCGATGTTCTCGCGTTTGTCCGGGGCCATTGCCTGGTCGTCGCCTCGGTTCGATCCTATTGCCACTCACAACTGAACCATGGCCTCCATCCGAGAGAGGCCTATTGTGGGTGGTATTGCGCGATACTGGTGTCGTAACCGCATAATTTATTGCATTGGGGAGTTAGCCCAAAGCAACGTGGCTGACTGCAAGAGCTGGAGCTCTCGGGCGATGGGGTCGCCACATCCCTACGCCTATTATTATTATTATTATTATTATTATTATTATACCATTAAGCCATTCCCTTTCGGGGTAGGCGTGACTTGCTCGGTTGGAAAATAGTAGTGCGTATGTGGGTATATAGGTAGAAAGTAGGTAGGTATATAGGTATGAGGTAGATAGGTATATAAGTGTTAGGTATAGATATTTTAGATTGATCTGGAATTCTCGTGTTATTTATTTAAATGACACGTTTATTCCGCAACACTGCTCCGACCCAGGTTGCTGATCAATCTCTCTAGCGATCACCCCAAGTGAAGAGCCTCACAAAATTGTTATGTATGGTTCCCCACTTGGGCCTATTAGTATCCAAGGTCTTTGTTTCAGGCGTCATTCATTCTACTGTCACTCTGTTTACAAACTATTTGTCGCCACACTTTTCTGTCCTGGCATACTACTCTAGCTTCCTTCACGCCCATGCATTTCTTTATGCAAGCTCTCGTGTTTCTATGGCTTCTTATATATCTACGGATTAATGTCGGATTAATTAATGCCATACCACGCTGAAAAAACCAGTTATCGTCAGATCACTGAAGTTAAGCAGCGTTGGGCGCGGTTAGTGCTTGGATGGGTGACCATTCGAGAAAACTGAGTGCTGTTGGCACATCGTGGGTGTGGTGAGCCCGCACTTGTAGTTATTTACTACAAGAAACTAACCTAGAAACATTACTCGAATCGGGTAGTGTCACGCCTACCCTGAAAGGGAAATGGCTTAATGGTATACATACATACAATGTCTCATTTACAGATTCTAACCATTCTTTCGGCGGTCTACCTCTGGGCATTCTGCCATTTACTTTACCTTTATACACTTGTTTGGTCAGTCGTTCATCTTTCATTCTTTCAAGATGTCCGAACCATCCTAACTGATTTCTTTCCCATATGTCAACTAGTGTCTCTCCTGTACCACAGCCTTTGAGGATTGTCTCGTTTCGGACTTTGTCCATCAGTGTTTTCCCGCATATTATGCGCAGAGGTTTCATGCCGATCGCTTTAATTTTACTCCTGTCCTTTTCTTGACAGGTCCATGTCTCGCTACCGTATAGTACAGTCGGTGCGAATATAGAATTATGTATGGCCCTTTTAGCTTTTTTTGATATGTTTTTATTTGTTAGGATGGACCCTGCTCTACCGATAACCTGCTTACCCTTATTTGTGCGCCTATCTAACTCCCCATCTATTTTTCCGTCGCTAGTGAATAGACTACCTAGATATACGTACTTGTCAACTTGTTCTAATCTCTCATCATTTAGGACTATGTTGCATATTGTTTTCTCACTTTTTCCCTCAAACACCATTATTTTTGTTTTATTTACGTTAATTTCGAGGTCCATGTTCTTCATGCTTGTATTAAGTTTATTCAACATTCTTTGCAAGTCCTCGATTGATTCTGCCATGACAATCTTGTCATCTGCGAAAGCTAACCCACGTACCTTGACTGTTTCGAGATCTACACCTTCTTCATCGAAGAGGGCAGTTCTTAGACACTTATCCTTGAAAATGATAAATAGCCACGAGGACATAACGCATCCTTGTTTTACGCCTTGCATAATATCGAACCAGTCACTCAGTTTCCCATTTACCCTTACACTCGCTTTACTACCTGTATATATTGTTTTTATTGCTTGTAGGAGCCCTCTATTTACTCCGTACTCTTTAAGGACTTCCCAAAGTTTATTTCTATTTACTTTGTCAAAAGCTTTTTCTAGGTCAATAAATGCACAGAAAACTTTCTTTCCTTCTCTCAAGTTTTTTTCTGTGATCTGTCTTAGGCTAAATATCTGATCTGTGCATGATCTTCCTGGCATAAAACCACTTTGGACTTCCCATATTTTTTCTTCTGTGATTTCCATTACCCTACGAATAAGTATTTTTGAGTATATTTTACTTACGGCACTTAGTAGGCTGATACCTCTGTAATTACTGCAGTTGCTTTTATCACCTTTTCTTTTGTATATTGGTGCAATAATCGCTTTTTTCCAAACGTCTGGGACTTTCCCCGTCGCAGTACATAAATTTATCAATTTGCACAACCTGTGAGGTATGTACTCACCACCGTATTTAAGCATTTCAGCGCTAATACTGTCTATACCAGCAGCCTTCCCGTTTTTCAAGTTCTTAATTATGTCTCTGACCTCAGTGACACAGGCTTTTTCAATTGTGTTTTCTAATGCATTATGTTCTATGTCGCAGTTTTGTTGTCCTAGATCTTTACCTCCTAATAATTCTTTAAAAGAGTCTTTTAAAACGTCTACTATCTCGTCTATATCATATAGCATTTCACCTTTGCTGTTTCTCATGCTGGCAAACTCTGTACTTTTACTTTCCTTCAACTGTTTATATAATAGTTTCATAATTCCTTCAAAGTAGTTTTTTATTTTGTTCTCTTCTTATGTTCTGATTTTTTCTTTACTCTCCTTGACCAGTCGTTTAACTTTCCTCTTTTTGTCTTTGTAATCATTTTCGAGTCTATTTCTCTCCTCATCGCTAAGACCTGTCATGTTTCATGTTCTCTGGTGCGCTTCTTTTTTTTCTTGCTGGGCTCCTTGAATTTCATCATTCCACCACGCATCACCAGACTTTCTTCCTACCACTGCCGTACCACACACTTCAATTGCAGTTTTAACAATGATATCCCGTAACAAAGTCCACGCGCCCTCTATATCTTTATTGCTCATAAGCGCTTCCCAAGTTGCCCTATCTATTTTTCGCTTAACTTATTTTGAAACTCTATTGGCACTTCCGGTTTCTGTAAATTTTCAATCTTTATTCGAGTTTGTTTCGTTTTTTTTTGTTTTCTTTCTTCTCCATCCCCGCCCTAAGTTTATTTTAGAGACTAAAAGGTAATGATCAGTATTGCATTCGGAAACCCTCATGACTCTTGTATCTTGGACTAGTTCTCTTAGTCTTTCATCCGCAATAACGAAGCCAATTACACTGCGATTATTTCCTTTACACCAGGTGTACGTGTGGATCATTTTATGTCGAAACCAAGTATTGGTAATAAATAGGCCCTTTTCTAAGCATAAGCTCACTAATTTTTCCCCGTTATAATTTTTTCTTGTTGGATCCCCAAAATTACCTAGCAGCCTTTCTGTATCTGTATCCTGGCGTTGGACGCCGACCCATCCGTTAATATCTCCTAGCAGAATTATTCTTTCACCTTGATCGCAAGTACTTATCGTGTCATTTAAAGTGTCCCAGAAGGCGTCTTCGGCTTCTCGCGGCTCACTGCTAATTGTGGCATAGCACGCTATGATAAATAATCTTCTGATTCCTACCTTCATTCTAGCCAATAACAATCTGGGAGATACAAAATCATGATCTTTGAGATGCTGTCTTGCTTTTTTATTCATAATTAAACCGATCCCTTGACTGCGATTTGATTCACTACCTACTCCTGACCATATTTCAAAACCGCCTTTCAACACCCCATTTTCTATGTTTCTACTTTCGCAACCCTTTTTCTTCGTCTCAGGAACACATAAAATATCTAGTTTCCTAGCATGCATAGTTTCTCGTAGTTCTCTTACTTTAAGATCATTTACTCCTCTAACATTCCAAACACCCAGTCTCCATTCATCGCCTGAAACTCGAACTTTACGTTTACCGTGTGTATGCATTTCGTCAACCAAGTTTCAGTCCGTTCCGAGGCTACTTTATTGTTTGTATTATTCACGTTTAGATTGTACACCCAACTATCACCTTTATGCGCGAGATTTGTTTTGCGAGCCGAAATCATGTCCAAGTTAAGTGATTATTCGTCATACGGTGGAGAGTCTAGTTGTAACGTCAGTCCCACCAAAACTTCTGTTACTGGGGGTGGGGGGGTGAGGACAGAGAAAGGAAACCGAGAGTCTCAATTGGTTGGTGATTTATGCTGAGAACGTTACCAGCCTTCAGCAGCGTTGTATTAGATAGGAGTTAATATGTGCTCATCTGCCGAATACCGGCCTACCTCTAAACGAGGAACCAATAACTCTTTTTTTTTTTTAATTTGAAAAAGAGTTATATATAGATATATATTAAATTTTCTCCTGCTTGAAATATTAAAATAGTTATAATAATTGAACTGCAATATTATAATTTTTTTGGGAGAGTTTAAAAATCCATTTAGGAATCTTTGAAAATAAGACGTGAAGGGAGACGCCATCAGTTTAATTTTCGAGTTTTCAAACACCTCAAAGTATCTTTAAAGATTACCCCGTAAATAATTGTTATCAACAATAATTGATATTTTTGTAAAGAATTTTTATAAATAAATTCATTTTTGACCATGAACAATTTATTTTTATAATGGAGTCACTTTTTTCTTCCATTAAGAATAATGTAATTATCATTGTTACAAACAATTTTTCTGCCCAAATTCAATCGTAGCGTATTTTAAACAAAAAATGTTTGTTTTTTTTTCGACGGGATCGTATTTTTTATCTCAAGAATAATATCGCGATATAAGCGCTTAGCATTGAAGAACAATTTTTATTTTTATGAAAAAATTGACTGATGTCGCATTTTTTGGTTAAAAATTCAACAATTTTGTTTAATTTTTTTTTAAATTTGTCGTTTTGGTTTGCAAATCGATCTCTCTTTTTAGAAATTCTTTTCTCTGGTTTAAAATGGCAACCATTGAAATAAAAATCTTTTTTTGTAGAAAATTCGTCTTTTTTAGTTGGAAATTCAACTGTTTGATTATTTGTTGAAAATTCTTTTTTTGTTTTTTTGTGGAAATTTATTTTTTTTATGTTAATCAATGTCAAATAAGTGAATTATTTTCTAACAATTTTTTCTAACAAAACAAATTGTAAAATTCAAATACAATAAAAAAGATTAAAAATGCGATATGAGAGAATTGGCTTATAACATTTGTGTATAACAATAATAGTAATAATAATACAATACAATACAATACAATACAATACAATACAATACAATACAATACAA
>CAKNYM010035143.1:0-11775 GCA_932195095.1 Andricus curvator
TTTCACTGAAAATGATAACTATGCTCATCTCGCCCCGGCCTCCCCTATTTATGCATCAAAATTCAATAATTTCACTTACATATTAAAAATTTGTTAAATAGGACAATTAAAATTGTATGGAAAGTAAAATATTGCTGAATATCCCAAAAAAGTCTTCATTAATTAAAAAAATACAAATTAAATGGTTAAAAATGGAATATTTTAGATTGAAACAATATTTGAATAGGATTTGGAATTGAATAAGAGCGTTTGATTATAAATTTATTAATTTGAAATTATTTTAGAATTAAGAACAGTTTATGAAGTTTCAATCAAAAGTTTTCATTTCTTTAACTACTGAGGCTTTCAAATTTAAAAATTTACATGTTTAACGTTAAAATCTGTTCAGAATCGTCCTGTAAAATCAATAATTGTTTAATTTTCAATAATCGCACTACAGTTCATTGTGATTTATTATAATAGCAAAAGTTCTTGGTAAAAGAGAAAAATTATACATGCATACGTACATTTCTACCATAAACTACTACACGGAGAAAAATGGATGTTTAAACGTAACATCTAGATCTTCAGGGTTAACATATTTTATGTTTAACTATAGGACAGCAATCTAGATGTTCAAAGTTAGGATCTGTAGATATTAAAAAGTGAGATGTTACTCTGAAACATCCAAAATGTTACTCTGAAACATCCAAAATGTTCAACCTGAAATATCCGAAATATTATATGTATGGTTATGTCAACTAACGGCTGTAAATATTTGAGGAATTTACTTATTTCTGAGCATTTAAGGAATTAATTGATAACTTATTTGTGAATTTAAAACTAAACTTGAATTTTCGTACATGAAGGAAAAACAGATACAGGGTATGAAATGCCGATCAGATAATACATTCAGTCTAGCTGAGGTTATGTTTAATATTTTTAATTCAAAATAAAAAATAAAAACGGGGTAAGTAAGCTGAGAACGAATAATATGTAATCTGCATTTAAAATTCTATCTATTTGACGTAACTTAAACTCATATTTCATTATAAATTCAGAAACATTTTGTCAAATCACGTGTCAAATGTTCAAAGGTGTTCGAGTCAATATAACCTCAAACTTAAGAACATTGTTCCGTCGTGTAGACAGGCAAAAGTCGTTATACAATATTAATTAAGGATAGCTAATTTTGATTCTTTGAAAATGTTCAAAAATTGTAATATTCCATAATTGTAAAATCGAAATTATATAGCCGTCAAATATAGTCGTGAAATTCGAATGCGCAATGCGCATGCGTTCAGATGATTTTAACATCTGAATATGTTACAGTTTAACATAAAAATATTTTTACGCCTAACATCTCAAAAAGATAGTAGATGCTTGGCATGAATATCTGCATGTTAGGCGGAACAATCTTACCCTTTGAACATCTACATTTAAACATCCATTTTTCTCCGTGTAGTATATACAACACAATTTTTAAGTACAGTTTCCCAATATTTCAACTTTGGTGAAATCTTGTATTTTTTTGTAAAGATTTGTAACGTTCTACAATAATTCTACGTACAATAAAAAGATTTTTATGACGTCAAACACCCAAATAAAAAAATATAAAATCCTGTAGTTTTCTGTAATACCTTGTAGATTTTTACGACAAAGTAAAACGCATATTATCAATAAAAAGTTATAAAATTTTTTGAATTGTCGAAAGTTATACTTTATTGTTAATTTTTTTTGCTTTTTCAACAAAAAAGATTAAAATTTTTAACTAAAAACTAGCAGTTTCAGCTAAATTGCAGGTTTTATCAGAATTCATAATAATTCAATTGATAAATATTCTAAACCACGTGTTTACAAAATGTGTATTCCACCAATTTAAAATCCCATCGACTTTCCTTTTTTTGTACTGTTCGATTATTTTTATTTATGTAATTACTTTCTATTAAGTTTTATTTAGTTTCCAGTTTTAGTCGATTGACTCATTGACAATAAACTGAATTTTACATGATTTTTATTAATATTTTTGAGTTCTCTTCCCTACTAAATTTGAATCTCCCGCATATCCCGATCTGTCCCGAATGACCCCGAACCAAAACATCCCTCAAACATGGCGGCTCCGAAGCCTTCAAGTTGGCACAGATCGTTCCATTGAATCCTGCATCCAGTGTATTATATATATATCAGTGGATCCTGTACACGAACCCACGCCTAAAATCGCTCTGTGAAGGAACCTCTACAGGATCATTCAAAGGTTAGCTTGCATCACGAAGGAATAGTAAGGAGTAGTATCACCCTAGGGGTTTTGTGAGCAGAGGTGGGACAAGCGACGTCCAAGAATTCGTTAATGCTTGCCACGAATAAAAACTCGTATGCACGGTCGTGCACATGCGCAGAACTGTTTTCGCAGTCACGTGTTATACCCACTCCCCTACATTATATTTTGACATCTCGATGCATATTTAGGTTATGTTCGTTTGTGTTTTTATTTTGTTGGGTGTATATCACGTTCCTGAATTAAAATCGAGAAGGAAAATGGTATGGGAAACCGTATTATGAATGAGATATATACGTTCCCATGGCCGTAACTCGTTTATGGAACTTCACAAATAGGAAGGAAACACACTAGGTTTTAGGTAATCCAATCAACACTTTATTTCACCATTGCACAGCTGAGATACAAACATGACGCCATCATGATGGCGGAGAGAGAGAGAGAGAGAATACGGACAACACACACACGTCGAACCAGTGAGACGGGTAGTTCTAGAATGACTCCACCGTGCACGTAGCACCGAGTGAGTCGAGAGACTTATCGCGCAAGCGCGGAGAACATGGAGTCGACCAGGCGTGTAGCGGCAACCTGGTCGCTCCCCACACACTCCCCCCTAGTATTTACGATATTTATTCGAACAAATACATAATGTGAGGCATGTACTAATGCATCGATTGAAACGTATAATTTTAAAATGCATGTGTGTGAGGAGATGCGTAGATTATGCGTTGTTATTCTTACTTAAAAATGGTTGCGATGCTTATACATTGATCAAATTCCGTTGTTTGTATTAATTTTCTCTGTTCAAAATGAATTCAGTGATATTACAAAAGAACATTTGGGTCTATATGCATGTTTAGTTGATTAAGATTGATTAAAAAATATATATAGTCGGTGACGGTTTTGTAACGTGGAATATAAAAATTCTTAGATATATAAAATTTTATGAAGGAAGATCGTACATATATGGAATGTGATAATATAACATGTGATAGTATAATAGTCGATTTCTTTCTTATATTTGGACGCATTTTTTTTATTTTTAAGTTTTGTGTTTCGTGTGGTTCAAATTCCTGTCAGGAAAAAAAATTTCAATTGCAGTAGGAATTTGACTCACCCTGTGACTTTAAGAACAAGAGCGATATATAAAAAAGAAATCGTTTAGCCTAAGTATTACTTAACCTTCTAGTGGTTTGACATATAATATAGCAGGTCAGTCTTGTAACAAATGCTTTGGGTTATGCTACCATTTAAGAAAATATGTAACGTGTTGATTTCGCTGTCAGTCTTATAGTTTAAAGGTCACCTTTTTCTTCGCGGAGTTTCGTAGGATGAAGGGAATGTGTCGCTGAGGGCGCTGGTGACCTATTGGCGCAGGTACGTTGTGAACCACATGAGATGTTTGATCAAAATCGGTTCTTGTTTGATTGAGTGACATGTTTTGATCAGACGGGGTCGCGGTTTCGCTTTCTGGAATGACATGGGTCGTAGATTTCTCTGTGTTCGGCACAGAGGTCGTAGGCTGTACATCCAGTATTTCTGGAGCTATAGAATCGCGTAGGATGAAGGCTGGTTTGACATTTTCTATTGACACCCGTCTGGCGGCACCGTCGACATCTATCTCTATGACGCGGTCTCCTATCCGTTTGATAACCCGATGTGGTCCGGAGTATGGGGGTTCGAGTGACTTCCTCGCGGCTCCGACATGTAGGAATACGTGCGAACAAGTGGCTAATTTTTTTGATATGAAGCATGCTCTGTTGTGTCGATGCTCCACCGGAATAGGTTTGACGTTTTTTATGTGGACGCGGAATTCGTCCAGGAAGGCCTGTGGGTCCGGGGTGCGGTCGTCTGGAATAATGAACTCGCCGGGAATACGGAGGGTTGTTCCGTATAAGAATTCTGCGGGTGATGAGCCGCAATCAAGAACGCTGGTTCTTAGCCCGAGCATAACGGTCGACAGTACGAGCGCCCAGTTGAGGGTGGCGTGGCACATGATTGCCGCTTTTAGAGCGCGATGGAAGCGTTCTATCATGCCGTTAGAGGCAGGGTGGTAAGGAGTGGTTCGGATTCGATGGCATCCGATGAGCTTGAAGAGCGATTCGGAAAGGCGAGACTCGAATTGTCGGCCCTGGTCGGTTGACAGGGTTTCTGGGGAGCCGAACCTAGTGATCCAGCCATCGTAGAAGGCCCGACAAACCGTGACGGCCTCAATGTTTCGTAGTGGGATAGCCTCCGGCCACCGGGAGAAGCGGTCGATTATAGTGAGTAGGTATTTATGGCCATCGCACTCTGGGAGGGGGCCGACGATATCCATGTGGATGTGTCTGAAGCGTGATTCAGGAGCAACGAATTGTGCTGGCTTTAGGATGGTGTGCCGAGCCACCTTGGATCGTTGGCAGTCCAGGCATGATCTTGCCCAGCTGGATATGTCTCTGTGCATGCAGGGCCAGACGTATTTCTGCGAGATCACGCGGTTAGTGACTTTCGCGCTGGGGTGCGAGGGTTGGTGGAACATTTCGAACACGCGTTTTCGTAATGATGTCGGAATGACTGGACGCAAGACGTCTCCCGACAAATCGCAATACACCGATGTTTTGTTCGGACCCCACATGATTTTTCTGATGTTGAGGGAGGATTTTGAAGATGTGCAGTATTGCCGTAGCTCGGGTTCAGCCTCCTGGGCCTCTGCGAGCTCGGTAATTCGGATCTCCGTCGGAAGCAACATTTCTTTCTCAGGCTGTGTGAGAGCGTCAACTCGCGACAGGGCGTCAGCTACGACGTTGTCGATACCAGGGAGGTGTTCGATGACGGTGGTAAATTGTGATATGAAGGATAATTGACGTTGCTGCCGGGGGGAAGCTTTTTCAGAGCGTTGTGAGAAAGCGTAGACGAGAGGTTTATGATCCGTCACTACCTTGAATTCGCGCCCCTCGAGGAGGTGACGAAAGTATTTGATTGCCTCGAAAACAGCAGTCAGCTCTCTATCATAGGCGCTGTAGTTGCGCTGGGCCGGGCTTAGTTTTCGCGAGAAGAATGCGAGAGGTTTCCAGTTACCGTTGAGGCGTTGTTCGACCGAAGCTCCTATGCCCGTATCAGAGGCGTCCGTAACGAGACGTGTTTCTGCCTCGAGTGAGGGGTCGGCAAGCATGGCGATGTTGGAAATATCGCGTTTGACCGTTTCAAATGCTGTTTCGGCCTCAGGATTCCACTCAATCGCGCGCTTGTCATTTTTGCGAGAATTTACTAAGAAGCGGTTGAGGGGTTCCTGTACGTGGGCTGCCTTGCGCAGGTTGCGGCGGTAAAAATTGGCCATCCCGAGGAATCGCCGGAGGTCGACGACCGTTGTGGGTTTGGGGTATTCCCGAATGGCTTTGACCTTTTCATGAGTAGGTTTGAAGTTATTGCTGTTTATGGCGTGGCCCAGGAATTCTATTTCAGACAATCCAAACTGGCATTTGTCCGCATTAATGTGTAAACCAAATTGCTTCAATCTCTGGAAAACTAAGCGTATATGACGATCATGCTCCTCAGGGTCTGAGGACGCAATGAGTATGTCGTCGATATACGCGAAGACGAATTCCAAATCCCCTAGGGCCTGAAAGATATACCTCTGGAAAGTCTGTCCGGCGTTGCGTAACCCGTATGTCATCACGACGTATTCAAAGAGTCCGAAGGGGGTGATGACCGCCGTTTTCGGAATGTCTTCGGGTGCGATGGGGATTTGTTGGTAGGCCGTTTGAAGATCGAGTTTGGAGAACACCGATTTACCATGCAGATTGGCTGAGAAATCGTGCAGGTGCGGTACTGGGTAGCGAGCTGGGACCGTCACAGCGTTGAGACGACGATAGTCGCCACAGATTCTCCATTGCCCGTTGTTTTTGCGTGTCATGTGGATGGGAGAGGCCCAGGGACTGCTTGAGGGTCTGCAGATCCCGTTTTCGACATCGTGTCTGAATTCAGCTTTTGCCCCGGCAAGTTTCTCTGAGTTTAGTCGGCGAGCACGTTCAGAGACGGGTGGACCACGGGTGAGTATGTGGTGAGATACGCCGTCAGGCAGCCGCGACGGCGCCTGAGCTAATCCGGTAACCTCTGGGAATTCCGGTTAGGATCTTGGAGTAGGCTGAGGAGCGATCGATGGTGCTAATGCTATGGAGAGGAGCACCTTTTATGAATCCCATCACACAGAGTCCGGTCATGGGGTCGATGAGTCTGCGTTGACGTACGTCAACGAGGAGGCCGTAGTGTGCAAGTAGATCGGCACCAATAATGGGGTACGGCACCGCTGCCACGCAGAAGTTCCATCCGAGGTCCCGGCGCAGACCAAGACTAAGGGATATGTGCTTCTCTCCGTACGTGGAGATACGCGAGTTGTTTGCTGCGAAGAGCACTAAGGCCGTTTCTTTGGATTTAGGGTTCGTTTTCGCGGGGAGGATAGATATGTCTGAGCCTGTGTCGACAAGGAATATCATGCCCGTTTCCCGATCTCGAACATGGAGACGTTTTGTTTTGCCGTTGTAGCCCACTGTCTCAACATGGGGAGGCTTTTCTAGTTTCCCGTATTTTTGGGTCGGTTGTTGTCCCATGAGCAAGGTTTGATGCATTTAAGGGCGTCGTGGCCGTTTTTGTCATGGTACCAGCAAGAGCTGGATGGGTCCCGATTTTTGAAATTTCTTGATCGCGATCTAGATTGCGAGCGGTAACGGGGAGAAGAACCAGTTGCTTTCTCAAGTTTAACTTTTAGCGCGGAGACTTCTGCGATAAGAAGGTCTATTTGATTCTGCTGATCGACCTCGCGGGATTGGAAGGAAGTAGCCGCGACTTCAGCACCGCTGGTTGTGCCTAGTTCTGATATCTTATCGGCGAGCTCCGCGAGTTCTTGCAAATTATCTATCTTGCTTGCGGATAGGATCATCCTCACGTTCTGAGGCAGTTGTTCCATAAATATTGATTGCATGACTTCGTCGCTACAACCGTAATCGTTGAGGGCCCGGAGACGCGCGAGGATTAGAGAGGGTTTTCCGGAGCTTAATACTTGGCCCTTTAGAAGCTGACGTAACCGAGATTCAGAAGACATCGAGTAGGTACTGATTATCCTCTTTTTTATTTGGCCGTACAAGTCATTCGGTCTTGGTTGCACCTGCAAGATGTCTCGAATAGAGACCATGATCTCGGGGTCAAGTTGGGCGATCACGTGATCGGCTTTGGTTCCGTCGACAGAAATACCCACGGAATTGAAGGATGATTCAATTTGCATGAACCATAGGCTTGGGTCAGAAGCGAAAAATTTAGGAATCTTGGGAACGCGGTACGAGTCGACGCGTGGGGCATTTTGATTTCGTAACTGCTCTAACGCGCGTTCATGTGAGGTTCGCATTTCCTCGATAACGTCCCGCAGGGCGGCTATATCTTCAGTGGCCATGTTAGATTTTTAATTTTCCCGAATGAAAAATATAAAATAAAATATATATAAAAGGCAAATACTCGATTCGCGAGAAACTATAGAAGAGAGGATGCCACGTTATTGTTGTCAGAATGCGTCGAATTCCGCGAGTAGAAAGAAAATTTGTCCGCGAGAGTCGACAAATGAGAGAATGTCACGTTAATGTTGTCTGAGTGGGTGGAATTCCGCGAAAAAGTCACTCGAGTATCCGGGGGGAGTAACGGACGAACATGGTGTCCGTGATGCTATTTTGCCTATTTATCGAGAAGTAAACATTTATGACATGATATCTAGGTTATGGCATATAGTGAGAGTCACGACACGAATCACGTTGACATAAGGCGAGTTAGGACATATATACAAGTTATGGCATACAGAACAGGTTATGATATATAGTACACATTATGACGTAAAAAACACATTATGACATATAGAGCATATTATAGTTATGACACATTATTGTATATATATTATGAAATTTGGTTTGAAAAATTGTTGGTACCGTGATTCAGTGTGAAAAGTGTACAGTGATTTCGAATTTAACGGTTCTCTAAAAAAATGTGACGTTTAGGTTATGGGACGTTAGCGAATTTGCGTTTTGTAAGAAAAGAGAAGAAGATTCGTACTATAACTTTTTGTTAATAATAATTAGTAAATTGTCGCTAACGATCGTTTAAAATTTACGTGTCTTTCGCTTCACTGTTGCGATTAATCGGAGAAAAAGAACAAGATTTTGATGGTACCAACATGTAGCACGTCCGTACGGTGTGGAAAAAAAAATATATATATGAAGTGAGAAGAAAAATTTCTAAAATATATATAAAATAAATCTTACGGACTTACAGAGACTTGCGATAACTACGCTTGTGAGGATGTTCGGAAGTTGAAGTTGCCCCGTGTTGCGTTTGGCTGACTCTGCTGAATGCTGCCTTCCCTCTCAAGTGCGAGTGTGTTGGTGAGAGGGAGTGAGAACTGCGTTGTTGATTGACGCGGTCGTGACGTCATTGGAAGATAGTGGCTGCTTGCTCCAAGTGTTTTTCCTCCATGGAAAAATTTTTTTTGGAATCTGGCACCATGCCCTTTGGTGGATTTTCAGGTTGTTGTTTCGTTCCCCATTAGGTAAGGGGGTTGGTAATGGTTTGAAAGGTGTGCTTAGCGCTTTCGAGGCGGTTGTTGATGGATAATGCCCGAGCGGCGTCCGTGTATGTAAACAGTGCGTGGTTCGACTCGGTGTATGGCATTTTTTTTGGAGAAAACGTGCATCTCTTGGGTAGTCACCGCTTCAATAAGGTCTTTGACTCACGTTTCTTGCAGATAAGGCATGCTGATCCTTCAGGAGCCAGAGATAGAGATTGATTTCCTTGGATGAGTTTTCGGCGTCCTTCTCAGCGTCGGGGTCACCAGTATGGGAAACCGTATTATGAATGAGATATATACGTTCCCATGGCCATAACTCGTTTATGGAACTTCACAAATAGGAAGGAAACACACTAGGTTTTAGGTAATCCAATCAACACTTTATTTCACCATTGCACAGCTGAGATACAAACATGACGCCATCATGATGGCGGAGAGAGAGAGAGAGAGAATACGGACAACACACACACGGCGAACCAGTGAGACGGGTAGGTCTAGAATGACTCCACCGTGCACGTAGCACCGAGTGAGTCGAGAGACTTATCGCGCAAGCGCGGAGAACATGGAGTCGACCAGGCGCGTAGCGGCAACCTGGTCGCTCCCCACAATGGCATCAAAAATACGAAAAGGATCTGGAAAGTGTAAGTACTACTATCTTCAATATTTACAAACATCTAGACTGGTATATTCAACTAGTACAAAAACATACTTACTCTGCAAGCTTCATGCACTCCTTAAAATTTAAATATGTACTCTTTAAATTTTATTGAAACATTCACATTCACAATTTTATTTTACTAAACCGGCAGCACAGAAATGTTCAAAACAAAATACAAGTTCGAAACTTCAAACACGTGTTGACAACGTTGGCATGGCAACCGCCAGTGCGCATGCGCACGACCGTGCATACGAGTTTTCATTCGTGGCAAGCATTAACGAATTCTTGGACGCCGCTGGTCCCACTCCCCACTTACAGGGATACTACTCCTTACTATTCCTTCGTGGCTTGCATACAGGTTCCTTTGCAGGATCATGTACAGTTTCCTTTGCCAAATTCGTGTACAGGAACTGTCAAAATTACGTGTACAGTTTCGTGTGCAGGTTATTGTCCAGAAACATGTCCAGGACCGTTTGAGGTTCCTTTACAGGGATTTTTAGCTGGGGTCCAGCTGTGTACATTATAAGCTAGTTGGATACCATCTGTGCACATCTAAATGTCCTAGTACACAGTTGGGAGTGCCCCATCTGTGCACGTCCCAAAAACGTGCACAGTTGTACCACCGGCCCTAGACGTGCACAGTTGGGCACTTGCACAGTTGCTTCGTGCACAGTTGTCCTGTGCACAGTTGTACCCCTACAAAAATGAGACGAGCACAGTTGGGAGTATTCCATATATGCTCATGGACTGATTAGTTTAAAATCTGATCGTAATAATCGAGACGTGATCAGTTGGGTGCGTACCATCTGTGCACGTCGACATTTAGACGTACGCAGATGGACTGGTGACAGTTGTTCCTGTGGCCGACGCGTGCACAATTGTACCCTTTCCTATTAGAATGGGCCAAAACTACAAAAGATTTAAAAAGTTTGAATCGCTGGTGCTAAAAAATTGCTGTGTTATTAGAAATAAAAATCTCTGATGACTTTATGAAATCAAAAATGATCCTATGATTTCACAAGGAAGTCCAAATGTTTATTTTCTAGTATTAAAAAAAAAATTTCTTAT
Organism: Andricus curvator; assembly: GCA_932195095.1. NCBI lineage: Eukaryota > Metazoa > Arthropoda > Insecta > Hymenoptera > Cynipidae > Andricus > Andricus curvator. Next base: position 10,561 of record CAKNYM010035143.1, read on the forward strand.
GACTTCGAAAATTATGTTAAGATTTAATGTACAGTTTTTGGAATTAAATGCTAGTAAGAAATTGAAATTCACAAAATATACCTTTCAGGTTAAAATTTTTTCAAATAAGGGAAAAGGACATGTTTTAAAATTAGTAGTTGAAGGGTAGAAATGCAGAAGGAGTCAAGCGCCATTTTTCACTTTTTTCAGGAGAGACTAAAAACATGTTGTAAATTCAGCAGGACCATTTAAGAAAAAAATAACAAAGTGCTTTCGAGATACTTTCATGCTCTATCAAACTAAAAAAAGTTTGCTTACAAAAAGCTATCCGGTTTCGAGAAAATTAATGAAATAGCTCACGTTTGGAGGTTAGATTTCGGGTCCGTATCGACTTTTAACATCTTTGAATATTAATTGTGGAGTCAGTTTGTAGTTTAAGAAAAAATTAAAAATTTGAATTCTAGCTATTGAATGGACGAATTGATTTCCAAAAAGTTTGTTTTAAAAAAATTACGCAGTTTCGAGAAATTTGAAAATCCAATCATGACTTCGAAATAGCGTAAAACTGACATTTCAACTTCAAATGACGATAGCAACAATAATTTTGCAAATTTCCAAAAAATGAGAACTTGGGTTTTAGCTTATTTAGTACTGAATGGAAGGACCCAATAGTAATGAAAAATAATTAACCAGTGTCGAGAAAAATGAAATTGGATTTTTTACTTTGTGGTTAGAAAAGCTTCTCGGACAACTTTAAACGGCAATAATTACTGCGATTATTATTATTTTCCTTATATTGGGATTCTTCTTGTAACATTATGTCTGTTGAAATTAGAAGTAAGCAATTTATTATTTTATCCTATCGTAGATTGTACTATATCAATATTTTCAGAATGTGATTAATTCAAGATATTCAAGGAAAATTTTTGTTGAACTTTTTATTATAAAATCGTAGAAAAAATATTATAAAACGGGGTAACCATCATCAGCATATGGATCGTTATACATATTTTGATGCCCCTGAATAATTTCTATATATTGTTGCTGCGCCCAAGGAGGCATAAAAGACAAAATTTCCACCAAGTGGCATTGTTTTTAATTTAAAAAAACCACAATTTTTTACTGTAAACACAAAAACACAAGCCAAACACAGGCGTCCTTTCGTCTGCTACGATGATGATTCTGGTGCGCACTTCGGTGCGCATGCGTTGGCTTCATACTGACTCTGAAGTCGTG
>CAKNYM010035151.1:0-10742 GCA_932195095.1 Andricus curvator
CTCATCTCCTCTGATTTTTCCTGCATATCACCGTTCACATAAACCCCACTATCTTCCACCTCTCTCCTCCCATATTTATCTCTTCTACTATTAATCCTTCTTTATGTCCTGTCAACTCTTTTTTATCCTTCTCTGTTATACATTCTTTCCTTACACCCATCACCATTCTTCCCATTGCTCTGCCTTTTTTATTCTTCCTCTTTGCATTTTGAACCTGCCATCTGTAACCTCTTGGTAATCTTCCCCTTACTCTTTCCCATCCCTTTTCATCTAGCCACGTCTCCATCATTACTACTACATCCCATTGTGTTAAATTTTTCATAAACTCCCTATCCTTTCTTTCTAAGCCTGCTATATTCCAGTAGCATATCTTCCAATCTTCCCTACTTTTGTTTCTCGTCTCTTTTTGTTTCCTACTATTTCTTATTTCTTTATCTCCCGTTCCTTTCTCTCCTAGTTTCCCGACTCCTCATTATTTACTATCCGTTCCTTGTCCTCGTCCCAATTCCACCATACACCTTCTATCTGTATTCTCCCATACTTAACACATGTTCTTCTTCCCTTTTTTCTTTCCTATTCCGCTATTTTCCTTAACTTATACTGCATGTTCCTTTCTACCCATGTCAAATCATCCTCTATTCTCTCCGAGCTTCCATATAACACCCTCTTCTTTGTCATCACTTCCCTCTTATGTTCCCATTTCTTCAGTTTCACTAGTACCATTCTTTCCCCTCTTCGCTCTTCCCTTCCTAAACTTCGGTTTCCTCTATCTCTACCTTAGCATCAATTCTTTTGAGTACTTCTTGCACGCCTTCCATTGGCTCCTTCCCCTCTAATCTTAGACCCTTTATCACTATGTTTCTTTTTCTTTCTTCTCTCTCTTTCTTTTCGAGCCTTTGCTCTATCTTTCTCAACCTTTCCTTCTCCTTATTCCCACTCTCCCCACCTCCAGACTCACGGTTTGCGCTTTCTATTTTTTTTAATCTGCCTTCCAACTCTTCTACCTTTTTATTAGGCTCTTCCTTCTTTTCTAGTCTTTGCTCCAACGTCTGCATCCTTTTCTCTAGCTTTTCCCTGACTTCTTCCCATTTCCTCATTTCTTTCCTAATTTCGGCCATTTCCTGCCTAATTTCTTTCCTTATTTCCTCTACCCGTTTCTCCTGCTTTTCTTCATACATCCCCATTACTTCTATCATCATTTTGCGCGTTTCTTTCAATCTTTCCTTTTCCAACGGATCTTTAGCCTCAGCTCTGTCTCTATCTGTCCCCTTATTTTTCTCATCCTTCTCTACAAAACTATGTTTTTCCGGCGGCGATCTATACATTTTTTGATTTTTCAAGCTTGACTCTATATCTTCCTTGTCCTCACTGCTTCCCCTCTCCTCTCTCTTCCTTTTGATAAATGCCTCGATGGATCCCACGCTCTTCGCCCTCAATCTATTCTTTTCTACTGTTTTCCTATACTTCCCCCTTGCCCTCCTTTCTTTGTTCTCCCCTATCGGTGTACTGAAAACGTCGTGGTCTAAATCCCTGTTTTCCTTGCTGGCATTCGCTCCGCTAGCCATGAATCCAATTCAAACTCTCCCGCCTTCTATCGTTCTCTGTCTCTATCTATCGTCGCGTCTACCTGCCTTGCCTTTCTCCTTCTCTACCCTGCCCTGCTACGACCAACCTGTTCCTCCCACCCTGTCACAAACCTCAAACCCACATAACCTCAACTTCCACACAAATCTGTCTTTATCCCCAAAAGTATCCTCACTCCCTTGTCAATCTTTTAATCTCTCAATCAATCCCTCACTTTCACCGCTATCACACACTTTCACGCGGGAAACGGAAGTCATTTTGAAAACAGTTTGAATTGTATTAATATTTTTCTGTTTATTTTGCTAATGTAATTATATATTTTTAGAAACAATTGTAATTGTTACAAATTTTAAACATTTACTGATACTATTTAATTAATAATAGTACAAATAATATTTAAACCTTAATAATTAGCCTTATAATATACTTTTTTATTAATTCATCCAGAAATTTCCTCTCTCTCTGAAAAATATATATTACATATAATATATATATATATATATATATATATATAAATTAATGTGAAAATTGCCTAAAAAATAGTTTAGAATTGAAGAAAAACTATTTATTGAATATATTATTGAAACCACTTATAATTATTGGATGGAATAATTTATTAACAGTGATTGACAAGATTAATGAGTGAAAAAATATATTTAGATTAATATATAAAAGCATTTGAATTTGAAGGTATACAATTTTTTTCATGAAAAAGCATTTGAATTTGAAGGCATACAATTTTTTTAAGTAAACGAATAAAAAATATTTCATTTCATTTTCATTATAAATCGCTTCATAAATTAAGCACAGTCTTCCTTTTTTTCTTAGTTTCCCCTTTTTTCTTGAAATTCCCCTTTTTTCCCCTACTCAAAAAACTTTCCCTTTTTCCCCTTTTCTCTTTAAATATACGACATTTGAAAATACAATATTTGAATTACCCCCATAATATTACAATATATATAATTAAAAAATGGAATATTCCAAATTGATCAACTGCAATGTAAAATTTAACAATTTTAAATTCAAAATATTTCCTATTGGTTCAAAAATTATGACAATAATAAAAAAATTACGAAATAAAAAAATAAATTTTTTGCGCAGTAACAATTTTTTTGAAAATGTGTAAAAGCATGTTATTTTTAATTGAGTCCTATGCACACATTTTAAAAAAAGTTGAATATTTCGAACCTGAAATTTATTCAGCTGGAACCAAAGAAACATGTTATTATTTTGTATTCATGGGAAACATTTTTTTTCGTGGTGTATATATAACGTTCCAAAATCGCAAAAAAAATAGAATCCCAAAAATCCTAAATCACGACAGAAGTTTTTTTCCGAAAAAGCGAAATGATAAAATGTTTCTTTTATTCCAGCTGAATAAATTTCAGATTCCACATATTCAACTTTTTTTTAAATGTGTGCATAGGACTCAATAAAAAAATATGTTTTTACACATTTTCAAAACAATTGTTACGCGCAAAAAATTTATTTTTAAATTTCGTAATTTTTTTATTATTGTTCACTAGTAAAAGCTGTAAATATAACAAATTCGTCATAATTTTTGAACCAATAGGAAATATTTTGAATTTAAAATCGTTAAATTTTACATTGCAGTTGATGAATTTGGAATATTCCATTTTTTAATTATATATATATATATATATATATATATATATTTTTTATAGTGTTACGGGAGTAATTCAAATATTGTATTTTCAAATGTCATATATTTAAAGAGAAAAGGGGAAAAAGGGGAAGTTTTTTGAGAATAGGGGGAAAATGGGGAATTTCAAGAAAAAAGGAGAAACTAAGAAAAAAAGGAAGAATGTGCGCTCTGTATATTATATGTTTACTTAAAAAAATGGTATGCCTACAAATTCAAATGCTTTTATATGATAAAAATTGTATACCTTCAAATTCAGATGCTTTTATATATTAATATAAATAGTTTTTCTTCAATCCTAAACTATTTTGATGCAATTTTTACATCAATTTATTTATATATAAAATAAGCAATAGGCAGCATCAAATAGGGGGAAGTCATACCAGGGTAATAGATTTAGGCCATATAGAGGAAATGCATGGGCGTATGCAGTAGGAACCGGAAGAGAAAAAACTAATGAGGGATTGAGTACAAATGCACAAGGATTACGGGGTAGGGGCAGAGGGGGTGGAACCGCCGCATGGGGAAAGGAGAGTGGCGGGCAGCGAGGGGCCCCTTCACAAGTGATCTGTCGTCTTTGTGGCGTGCCAGGTCACTTTGAAAGGGGTTGTGCTATGCATGCCCCTCAAACTTCCATAATTTGTCGTAAATGTACCAAGGCAGGGCATGTAGCGAGAGATTGCCCGAATGTCGGTTCCCCTCCCCTCTGTTTTCGATGTCAGCAACCGGGACACTTCGCACGGGAGTGTACAAAACCATATAGTCAGGAAACAGGGGGGAAATTTTGCAAATATTGTAAAGGGAATGATCATATAATAAATGAATGTGAAAAATTGGCAAAAAGAGTAGAAGAAAGTAGGCAGGATCAAAAAGGGTCTTTAAACGAATAATAAGTTCGTTGGATTGGTGTGACGACGAACTTGCCTTAGAAATTACACCTAGCAGACGCATTTTTTTTGTTTGGGACCTAGAAAAAAAGGCGAAATCTCCAAAAGTAGAGTTATTTGCAGAGGAATTAGTAGACGGGAAGGGAACCTTTTTAATAGACACCGGAGCTGAATTAACTATAATTCACAGGAGAAAATTAAAGGATTCAGAAAAAATTAATGAACAATTTAAATTCATTTTATGTGGCATAGGAGGGAAATCAGTAATCACATATGGTGAAGTGTTATTAACAATAAACGGTAATCCTTGCTCTTTTCAAGTAGTTCCTGATAAACTACCATTGCCTGGAGATGGAATCATTGGAATGCCGTTCCTTAAGGATGTGTCCATTCATCTAAAAGAAAAAGAAATAGAACATCCATTAGGTACTTTCCCATTTACCCCAGAAAATTTAAATTTAAAATTAAATCTGCGAATTAAAGCTAGGATGAAACAATTAATTACGGTACCAGTTAAAAACCCAGAAATAAAGGAAGGTTATTTACCCTTAATAGATTTGGGTCCAGGAATATTTCTGGGAGAAGTTTTAGTCAGAGTAAAGGAAAACCATATTTCTATATTTTGTATAAATATAACTACTAGGGATGTGTTACTTACTCTACCTCCTCTGACCTTAGAAGAATTTGAAATGCCAAATATATTATCAGAGGCGATTAGAAAATGGCAAATTTTGGAAGTTTCTACCCCTAAAGAGGATCGTTTCACCAAGTTAATAGATGCCTTAGATCTGTCCGATATGAATAAAGAAGAAAGAGGGTCTTTGCTTTCTATAATAAGTAAATATCCATATCAATTTTATTTAAAAGGCGATAAATTAGGGTCAACTAGCGTTCTCAAACATCGAGTAAATCTGATAGACAATATACCTGTTACAAGAAAAGGATATCTGTACCCACCGATACATAAAGAAGTTATTAGCAAAGAGACCGGGGAGTTACTTGAAAACAAATCAATTTCACCCTCAGATTCACCTCAAAAAATTCACCTGCTTGGGTGGTACCGAAAAAACCCGATCCACAAGGAAATAATAGATGGCGTATGGTTATTGATTATAGGGCCTTAAATGAAAAAACAGTTGGGGATGCATATCCACTTCCAAATATAATAGATATTTTGGATCAGCTGGGGGGTGCAAAATATTTTACAGTTTTGGACCTCGCACCTGGTTTTCACAAGATAGAAGTTGAGCCGGGTGACCGGCACAAGACGGCATTTTCCACCCCTTTTGGCCATTATGAATTTAATAGAATGACCTTTGGGATGAAAAATGCACCTGCCACTTTTCAAAGATTAATGGACAGGGTATTGTCAGGATTGCAGGGCATTGAGTTATTTTTATATATGGATGATATTGTGATATATGCAAAATCCTTAAAAGAACATAATGAAAAATTCGAAAAAACTATTAGGACGCCTCAAAACTGCAAATCTTGTCTTGCAGCCTCGAAAATGCAAATTTTTGCGAAAAGAAATAGGTTATATGGGACATGTTATTATTCAAGAAGCAGTAAAACCTGATCCCAAGAAATTGGCAGCTGTTATGCATTTTCCTCAGCCGAAATGTCGTAAAAATGTTAAACAATTTTTAGGGCTCGCGGGATATTATAGGCGCTTTGTGCCCGGATTTTCCCTGATAGCAAAACCTCTTAATAACTTGTAAAAAAGGATATTACCTTTAAATGGACGCAAGAAGCGCAAATAGCTTTCGATGAATTAAAACGTATTCTTTGCACTGAACCCTTGTTGCAGTATCCGGATTTTAGTAGACCGTTTATAGTAACTGTGGATGCATCCGATTTCGCCATGGGTGCTGTATTGAACCAACGCCCAATAGGAAAAGATTTGCCGATTGCGTATGCTTCTCGTGCATTGCAGGGGGCTCAGTTGAGGTACAATGTTACTGAAAAGGAGTTACTTGCTGTAATTTTTGCTGTTATTCAATTTCGACCTTATATTTATGGGAGAAAATTTATTTTGGTTATCGATCATCGTCCTTTAGTATGGTTACATCAATCGAATGACCCTACCCTAGGTTCAAAGTTAGCAAGATGGAAAGTAAAATTGCGAGAATATGAATTTGAAGTTATTCATAAGCCAGGGCGAGTGAATTCCAATGCAGATGCATTGTCGAGAAATCCTGTAGAGGAATCTAGACAGGATAACGAAGAGGATTTTGATTCAGATGCCTCTCAGGTGAATGATCAGGGAGCTGGGAAAGTGCACGTTCTTATGCACCCTGAGATTTCACCAAAAGAGGATGAGGTCTGGTATCATGAATTTCCTGTAGAGAGATTATTTATGACTTCTTATGAGAAGGGTGGTGTAAATTCCACGATTGATTTGAATTTTGATGAAATTGTTATTGAAGGTGATATAAATTCTATGGTTTGTGTGAGCAATTATGAGAATGTTCAAACCGGTGGTATTAATTCCACGAGAGACTTTGACATTAGTGATAATGTCAGTGATGTTGAAAATGATCTTGGAGAAGCGGGCTACCAAGGTACTTCGAAAAGAAAGTTACCAACAATTTTTCCTGTGGGTAAGGACAGTACCAGTTTTGGGGACTTGTCAGGCCTAGGGAAATTCAAGAGGGCTAGGGCTGATGACGTAAGTAATTCGCCACAAAATGGGTCTGGGAATATCGTGGGAAAGGCTTGCAGCAGGTCTGAGAATGTTGGAGAACCAACATGTGCCTTGACATATGACATAGACGAGCCGCCAATTTGTGAGTCTGGGATTCATTCGGGGAATGTCTATAGCAGGTCTGGTGATGAAAAGGATCTAAAAACAACTCTAACCAGTGAAAAAGACGTGCCGCCGGTCGATGAGTCTAGGACTCAACCGGGGAAGGTCTTGGATGGATTACTTGGTAAAAGGGACCTTAAGACGTGCGCACGCTAGTCAATGAAGGTACAGGCTACCCCAGATCGAAATGATAGTGATAGCGATGATGATCAAGTAGTTGATGAATATTTGCGAGAGGCCATGGTTGGCGAGTATAATGTTATTAAAGTAATTGAGGGGGATGATGGAGAGGAATTTGATGTCGCTGTTTTAAGACCCGTCGAGGGGGAGGGTACTGTGACAGGCAGGAATCTTCTCACCCCTTCATTTAAAGGTTGCAGGGATAAGCTGTGGATGAGGGATGATCACCTGGTGAACTTTATGAGTTGTGATCATGTTCTCACTACCCCGGTAGGTCGTGAATTAATGAATAATTCCATTATTAAATTGTCTGATTTGAAAAATGAGAAGGTTCAAGTGGGACATGTCGTTTCATTAAATTATAAAAAAAAATGTTGTCTTTAATTTATATGTGACGTGCGCCGAGGAAAGGGGGCTTACTCTGAAAAGTGAGATTTTTTACGGCGAGCGGTCGAAGTCGACCGGATAGACGCGACTTTTAGGAGAGAGGGAAGACTCACTAAATCTTCCCTCTCCACTTAACATCACATTCTCACGAGGAAAGAGATAGGTCGTAGACGCGGCTCACGGACGGGTATAGATGGGACGCGGAGATGTAGTGGTGAGTGGTCGGAGGTGCTTCACGGGATCTCGAGCTCTCGAGCGAAAGCCTGATTTCTCGGGTACCTAACAATATTCATATTGAGTCTGCCATATCAACTTTAAAAGATGCAATAATTGAGCATGAAATGAAGAGTTTTAGTATTTCGCAAAAAGGTAATGGTTCTGACAGATTACCTAGGAATACGGTAGAGTTAATGTTTAGAACTTACTTTGGAAAAGGGAATTATACCACTACAGTGTGGACTGTAAGGAGGTGACGATCCCGCCCGAAAATAAAAAATTTCAACTTATTGAGGAATGTAATGACTCCGCATTAGGAGGTCATAAAGGCGTATTTAAAACGTTAGAACGGATTAGAGAAAGATTCTATTGGAAAGGTGTGAAAGAGGACGTCCAAAATTACGTAAAAACATGCGATTCTTGCCAGAAGAAAAAGTTAGTACGAGTGGAAACTAAATTGCCAATGTGTATAACAGATACACCCACGAGAGTTTTCGAAAAATTACAAATTGATTTAGTAAGCCCTTTGCCTAAATAGGATATTGGAAACGAATATATGATGACTTGGTAAGATTGCCTTTCTAAATATTCAGGCGCTATCCCTTTAACTGCTATTGACGCTCCTACAATAGCAGCATTCTTTGCCGAACATTTTATTTGTCGATTTGGGTGTCCCGAATCGATTCAAACTGATCGGGGACCTCAGTTTATGAGCGAAATAATGGCTGGGTTTGCGGAATCATCTAAAATAAAACAATATAAATCATCAACTTACCATCCACAATCTTTAGGCGCGTTGAGGCGAAGTCATCATACTTTTGTAGAGTATCTTCGCCATTATTGCAAAGAATCAAATTGGGACCTGTGGTTGGCTTATGCAATGTTTTCATTTAACACATCAGTTCATGAATCCACAGGTATCACATCTTACGAGGTCGTATTCGGCAGGAAAGCGATATTTTCTTCCGAATTCGCTGAGGAAAAGGTCACATTGACTTTTGTAAAATTAGTAGATGACATATTAAATCGATTAATCACGACTGAGTCAATGGTCCATTTTCGATTAGAAGCTGCAAAGAAACGGTGTAAAAAATATTAGGATCGTAAAATCAATTAAATGAATTTTAAGGAAGGACAGTATATTTGCTTACTGGTTGAAAAAAGGATTAACAAGTTAGGAGACCATTATGAAGGGCCCTATAAAATTACTCGAATAGTTAGTGATTATAACGTAGAGATTTTAAAGAGTGACGGGACCACATCTGTTGTCCACATGAATCGCATAAAACACGCGTTTTTGCGATATGAGCCCTGAAAAATATTGGCAATAATAAGAACACAGAAAATAAAAAATTATTATAAAATATATTAAGTAAATATATATATATATATATATATATATATATATATATTTAATTGAAGTAAAAGGAGTTTGGAAATTATTTAAAAAAATTCAAAGAACGAAAATATATTAAATTTACAAATGAGAACCCCTGATATTATAAATAAGTATTCATTAAATGGAAAGATTTTGAAACTGTAAATAAAATTTATATCTCTCCGGAGTAGAGATCTTAAAGGGGGAAGGGTAATAATATATAAATAAGGCCCCTCCCTATACATATTAAAGGCTTATGTAGAAATTTTAAAAAGTTTATTAAAAATTAGCATGAAAATAAAATAGTATATGAATATATTCTATTAAAATTGATATAAATGCTAAATTACAAATTAAGGGAATTTGAAGTCTGCTGATAAAGGAAAATAGTGAACTAAATATAAATTAAGAAAGTTTGAAAACTTATCAACTAATATTATAAAATTACTTAAAGGAAAGTTTAAAAAAAAACCTGAGAAAATAAAGTTATTATTCTTAAGGATATAAAACCTTGAAAAGAACAATCTTAATTTTAAATAAAATTATAAGTTGTAAATTTTTAATTTAAGAGTATATAATACTTGATTATAACCTTAGTTTTAATAAGAAATTTTAATTCTAAAAAGTACAAAAAAAAACAGATGATTATAATAGTATATTTTGAATTATTATATATCATTCATATTTTGGGTCTAAGATGGTAACAATTTATTATTATTATAGTTGTAATAAATTTGTGTTATTATAATTACAATTATGAAATAAATGCGGAGAATTTAGGAATAAAGAAATTGAATCTAAAAGGGGTTGAGAGATGAGATATATGCATTAAATTAAATTATGCATATTTAATTATGAAATAATTAAGTAAGGAAAATAGTAAAAATAAAATAATAAAAATAAAAACTCTTGAGAATAAATTGAATAGGGAATAGAAGATTGAATAGTGCAAAAGGTAAATAATTAAAATAATCATTAAAGACTAAAGAAAATGAGAGCTAAATACTTAAGCTAATGATTTCGATTTGAATAATTTAATTTGAAAAATAGAATTAAGCTTAAGGGGAGAAAAACTCAATGATCTATAGGGTTTGAATTTCGTCGGAGATCTTCGGTTATGATCGCCTCATAAAAACTAGTGTAAGCCGGTTCACACCATAAACATGGTTCGGGCCAGGGTATTTTCAAAACAGGAGATAGACAAAGGTTTAGTTCCTTGTGTGAAAGTGCCAAGAGTAGAAGTGATAAACATGGCAAAAAAAGGAGGCATATTTTATTAAGCCACTATTGGGAGCAAAAGCAATGGGACAAACCTTCATTGGCATGGCTTTTAAGGTATGCGAATATAAATATAATTTAAATGTGCGCAGTCATAAATTAGGACAGTAATTATAAATAAAATTAGGAAAGTATAACGAAGTGCGTAAAACAAGTATTAGTAACTTAGTTACTTTTTAGATCCATAGTTACTACGGAGTTTTTTTTAAAAAAAGGAGTTATGGAAATAATAATAATAATATAATAATTAATTTGTAGAAATTCGGTTAATGGCCCTGCTGGAACTAAAGAGATAGAAATTTGGGGATAGAATGAGATAGAACTTTTCTATCTCTTCCAAGTATCCATTTTGCATCCCCA
>CAKNYM010035163.1:0-10310 GCA_932195095.1 Andricus curvator
AAGTGCCAAGGTTTCACTGGTTAATAGCCTGAAAAGCATCCCTGCGTGTCAAAAAAATGCTTGCGGGGAAAATGCAGAAGGCGGTCGTCCTTGGGTCGCTCTGTGTCCTCAGGGTGCACGAGACTTTTGCCGGACCATCGTATTGAGTTCGTCGCAGACTGTAACCACCTATCTCACGGTCGTGAGACGTGGTTGCAGCTGAAATTTTACCGCGATTTCGCTGAGAGCGGGTGCAATTTTTCAGATTAGCACCCGCTCCCGGCGAAATCCTGCGGTTGTCCTTATGACAAACTTTTATCTATATATATATATATATATATATATATATATATATATATATATATATGAATCAGTGATATTTATCCATGAGCTAGCTACAAATATAGTTAGAAATGAACCAGCGATATTGGTAAAATTATTAAAGCAGCGACTTGCCGTGACAATTATTATTAATTAATCACGTTTTATAAATCGTTTGAACAAAATATATTATATAGCTGAAATAAGAATGTTCGTTAAAGTGAATAATGTAAGAAGAAATAGATTAATTGCGTACATTATTCTTGTTTTTCCAGTTTGTAGCAGGAACTTCTAAATATTCTGTGTTGGAGGTTACGTAGTACAAACCAGGCTCATGTGGCTTAGTCTATTGACTTTCACAATATTGCCTTCTTCTCATTTCAATAAAGCTGAACATTTTACACAATCACGTCCCTGTTCGCCACGTTTTTCATTTCAATAACCTTCTTTTAATTAAATAACTGATTTACACTTAAAGAGTAAATTTTTAAAAAATTTAGAAAAGAATGTTTAAAAACATAAACGTAAAGTCACATTGCGTAACAGAATTGCACAAAAAGCCTTCAGGAGAAGTTTCTTTCCAAAAATCAGTTTAATTATATTATTATTATTATATTATTATTATTATTATAGATTAGCAGTTCGAACTCGAAAGTTCATTGCCTCATCTACCCGAGACCGCCACACATCTCTATCTTGTGCATTCTCCATCCAGTTTAAGTAATCATGTCCTAGTTCTTTTAGATCATCCCTTACATTTTTCTCCCATCTGTTTCTCGGTCTGCCTAGGGGTCTCTTACCAGTCGGTCTCCCTCTTAAAACTTGCGCCACTGTTCTTTCATTGCCCATTCTTGCTACATGCCCCGCCCATCTTAATTTACGCGCTTTCATTACTCTATTAATATTTGCTGACCCGTAGAGAGCGTGCAGCTCATTATTATGCAGTTTTCTCCACTCGCCGGTCTCTTCGTCCCTTTTTGGACCATAGATTTTTCTAAGTACTTTATTCTCGAAAACTCTAAACCTATTCTCTTCTCCTTTCGTCAGCGCCCACGTTTCACACCCGTACATGACGACCGGCATTATTATCGTTTTGTAAATTCTTACTTTGATGTTTCTAGATAGCGATCGCGATTTTAGTAGCGTGTTTGCTGCATAATAGCACCTATTGCCAGCGTGTAGCCGCGCATTGATTTCCGTTTTAATCTTATTTTCGCTAGTTATAATAGACCCGAGGTATTTAAACTCGTTAACCCTTTCGAATTTCATATTTCCGGCCATTAGATCCCCGTCTTGATTACTTTGTCCGGACCTGACGACGGTCATATATTTTGTCTTCGATTCGCTAACTTCCAAGCCAATCTCTTTGGCTTTTGCGATCAAGATTTCTGCATTTTTAGCTACCGTTTCTTTATCATCCCCTAGTACGTCGAGATCATCCGCATATCCAAGAATTTGTATTACCCCATTGAGGGTAGCACCGGTCGGATTCGCCTGCACTTGCCTAACCACGTATTCTAAAACTAAGTTAAAAAGGACGCACGAAAGTGCATCGCCCTGTTTCAGGCCATCGCGGATCGAAAACTCTTCAGATAAACTACCGTTTACGCGTATTCTACCCTTACTGCCGCTTAAGCAAATTTCGATAAGTCTAACCAATTTTCTTGGCACACCCAAGAACTCTAGGATCCAGTACATTCGCGCGCGTATAATAGAGTCGTAAGCTTTTTAAAATCGATAAATAGCTGATGTACTGCTTCTTTAAATTCCCATTTCTTTTCTAACAGTTGTCTAATTGTAAACATTTGATCGCTTGTAGATCGGTTTCGGCGGAATCCACACTGGTAATCCCCAATGATTTCCTCGGCAAAAGGAGTTAGTCTACTTAGGATAACATTAGACAGGATCTTGTAGCACGAAGGCACAAGTGAAATTCCCCGATAGTTGTTACAGTTAGTTTTATCGCCTTTTTTAAAGATGGGAATAATGATAGAGGTATTCCATTCTTCCGGCATGCGTTCTGTTTTCCAAACTGCGCGTATCAATTTACAAATTTGCCTTGTGAGGCAAGGGCCTCCATTTTTTATCAGTTCTGACGGTAGGTCATCGATGCCCGCGGCTTTGTTATTTTTCAACTTCTTTATGGCCATTTCTATTTCTATATCAGTAGGATCGTTAATTAATAGATCAGCAGTGTGGATTTCGCCGAGATTACCTTCAACGGGGGCTTCGCGTACATTTAATAGTTTATCGAAATAATCTTTCCATAAATTCAGTCTCTCTGTCGCATCGGCTACTAGATTGCCATTTTCGTCCCTCATTACTTCCGTTCTACTTTGAAAGCCTTTCCTTATAAAATTGATTCCCCTGTACATCTCACGCGGGTTATTTTGTTTATTATGCGCTTCTATTGCTAGTATTTTATTCTTTTCCCACTCCCTTTTCTTGGATCTATAGAGCCTATTTGTACTTTTGCTTGTAATAGACTCAAAAACAAACTGATAATATTCCCCTAATGCTCTGGCTTAACGAGCTTCAAAAATCGTACCCCACATTCATTTACCTATTCTTCTTGGTCCTCTGAGTCCTAGAAGCTCTCCTTTCTCATTGATAAATGCCACAAATCTTAGGCCTTCTAGGTCCATAGTACGAATTAAAAATTTTTTAAATGAGTAATATGCGCCTTGAGGAATATAATTCTTCTCATAGACAGCTCTTCGCACTCTTGAACTTCGATCTAGCCACACTTGAATTTCAGTCTGCTTATACCGGACAGTTCTATCAGCTGGGCCGTCATTAGGATCTGCTTCTGTAGGTTGGATTACCCGACTTCGCTGTCGCTTTCGACCTCGTTTTATAGATGAACCTTCCTTCGGATCCGTTGCATTCAGTTCTGTAAAAAAGTATTATTTTAAAAAGACTGAATATCAATTTCTAAATTACCCACATAACAATTCTAAACTGAAGACCCTTAGATAAAAGAATTTTGATTTTTGGAATGTTATTATACGATTAACCCATTTTCATTTCGGAGAAGCTGATGGGCGTAACTCAAGGACAATGCTTGTATTCAGTTTGCTGAACATTCTTTGCCAGTCTTTGATTGAATCTGCCATAACAACTTTATCATCTACGAAAGCTAACCCACGTACCCTTACTGCAGCGAGATCTACATCTTCTTCGTCGAAGAGGGCCATTCTTTGATACTTGTCCATGAATATAAAAAATAGCCATGAGGACACAACACATCCTTGTCTAACACCTTCCATAATATCGAACCCGTCACTCAGTTTCCAACCAACCGTTACACTCGCTTTGCTATTTAATTCTTCACAAATTCGAAATTCAAACAGATAGCGTTTGAGAACCAATCATTTTAAATTAAAATTTTTTTAAAGCGACTAATACTCTGCAAATTTAACTTGTGAAAATTAGTGAAAGTAGGAGACATGCGCTTACAAGAAAAGTTTTCGTAGACTCCTAAGGGATTAATTAAGTCGATTAAATCTCTGCCCTCGCTCTATCACTCCTCGCTCTCTACTCTCCTCATTTGTCATATCTTATCCTATCCTTTTCGATCCTACTTTTACCTCCCTTCCATACCCTACTTCTATTTCCCCCTTTTTCATATGTTCCTTCCCCTCAATTTCCCATACACTCCTTCTCCTACACCTATGGTATGCGGTGAAGTCGGTTAGGGTAGAGACTAAAGTTGGTTACCCTTTGAAGTTTTTGTTTAAAGTTGGTGTTACATCAGTTTTCTGCAACAAAACACTTCGCAAAACACTTGAAGTGGGAAGCACGCACTTTTGCGTGACGCATAATGCATGACGCAGTTTCGTAACCAGACATACAAGGAAGTTATTTAACAGAAAATCACTTCAATCTATAAATATTGAATTAACTTTCTACGAAAAACACAGTTTTCACAATTCTAAAAAAAATACGGCGAACGGATGTAACATTTTAGAAAATGATTTGTGTAATTAACGTTATAAACTTATATTACGTCTAGAATGTTTCCTGATGATAAATTTTAGAAAAGTTTGTGAATTTTGAAAAAGAGGGCCCTGCAGCGGTACAGTTATATAATAAATTTATAAGATTGAAAAATGCTTCATATTTTAAACTTCTCTGTCTCTCTTTTCCCATTTACGTCTTCTCCCTTTTTTTAAAGAATTCCTCTAAGAAAAAGTCATATTTTTTGGTGAAAAATTAAACTGCTTGCTTGAAAGTTAAACTGATTTGTTAAAAATTCAACTATTTAGTTGAATGTTGAATTTCTTTGTTAACAATTATTTTCGTTGTTGATGATTCATTATTTTATTCACAAATTTAATTTTTTGGTTAAATTCAACTGTTTTTACGTCCATAAATATATTTTTTCTTTGAAATATCAACTATTATATTTTTCGTTAAGAACTTATAATTTTTGGTTGAAAATGAAACTACTTTATTGAAAGTTGAACAACATTCTTGAAATTCCATTTTTCTAGAAAAAGAATCATGATCTCAGTTGAAAATTTATCTTTTTGGTTGAAATTTTAACGAGTCTATTCGAAATTTGATTATTTTTTTTGTAGAAAAGTAATCTTTTTAACTGAACATTCATCCTTTCTGGTTAAAAATGCAACTGTTTGCTTGAAAATTTATCTTTTTTTGGTTGAGGATTCAACTATTTTGTCGAAAATTGGTCTTCTTTTGACGAAATTAATCTTTTTGTTGAATGCTAATATCTTCATGTCAAAAATTCAAATATGTTGTAAAAAATGCGTCTTTCTGAATGAAAAATTCAACAACTTGGTAGAAAATTCAACTATTCTGTTGTTCGAAAATTTAACTATTTGGTAGATAATTAACTTCATTGTTGAAAGTTTATATTTTGGGGTTGAAAATTCAACTGTTTTGTAGAAAATTTGTCTTTTTGGCTTCGCATGTAAACAATTTGTTTGAAAATTCATGTTTTTTGTTGAAAAATCATCTTTTTGGAAAAAAGTTAATCTTCTAGATAGAAAGTAGATATTTTTGATTGAAGATTCAACTATTTGTGAAAAATGTTGTCTTTGTTGGTTGAATTCAACTGGTTGAAAACTCTTTTTCTTTGTTCAATGTTAAATGTTTAAACTGAAAATTTAACTAATGTCAGCTGAAGTAATTATAAATACAAATGTACTTAATTTTTTTGTCATATTATTCCTAAGATTCTTTTATAGATATCCTGCAAATGTTATTCAAACAAAACACTCTTCTTTGAAGGTTGTTAAAAATAACAATTTTTAGCCACATTTACACTCCCGAAGGGGCAATTATGATTCAAAATTTTTTGTTCAATGGAAATAAATGAACATTGTTCAATTGAGTCCAGATCATTATCATTATCATTAGTATATTAAAAATGGACTTTTCGATTGTTTTTAAAAATAAATAGGTATGTAGCAAAAAGTTTCCGGTGCACTAGGTCAAGAAAAAAAAGACTTGAAGAATAAAGAATCCTCTGATTGGGACTAGATCAGGCTTTATTGGAATCACCACTAGTAATTTTGATGTTCATTTGAATGGAGAGATTCAAGGAATAAAATAAAATTCAATTGTTTCAGAGGAATTCAGAGATTCAATATAATTCAAAGTGTCTTGAAACGATTTGCAAACAATTACAAAAATGAAATAAATTGAGTTGTTTTTCATGATTTCAGAGAATCATGGAGACTTCGTAACATTTGTAGTAACAACTTGTAGTCAGGGATCGAAACCTTTTAGGTTGGACCCGAGGTTAAAATGTCTCTCAAGGGTTCGAATCCGGACGCTTTATTTTCTCAAGAGTCTAAGTCCGAATCCGGACTTTCCTATTCTTAAGGTTCCAGGTCCAAACTTCAACTTTTAGATCCTTAAGGGTCCAGGTCCGAACCTGGACCCCTCATTTCCTAACCCCTCGGGGACGGGACCTTGTTCCCGGGACAAAATTGATTACATTTTCGCACACTATTCCTAAAAAGTGCTCAAACTTAGGGAATCCTATTGATGGTTTTGGTCAAAAGTGTCTAGAAGTAAGATTTTCTAAGTGGGTCATGGAGGGCCTTTAAGGTTTTTTGTTTAAAGATTCAAAAACGCGTCGTCGAATTTGTAACTTTCTGTGCATATTCCAGATAAAATGTGATTCGCGCCTTCTTTCGAATAGGATAAATCACACTTTTCAAAAATTTGTATCAGGTAATAATAATTTTATTGCAAAAACGCTTTCAGAAATTATAGCAGCTTAGTCCAATTTTTTACCTGGGAAGGTTGGTTGGATCCTACAGGACTCATTATTATTGATTACAATAGCGCATCAACTGCTGGATGGAACTGAATTCAGCAAGCTATTAATTCTTAATGTTTCATATCATTAACAAATATTGAAGATAAAAATGTGAATGGTGTTAATAATTCCTCAATAATTAACTTCAAACTCGATTCTCATTTTTAATTAATATTAGCATCACATATAAATATTCCCTATTCGTTTCCTATCAAAATTTCCCTGAAGAGTACACCTAAAAGGTCTCGAAACATTTTGGACCCTTGTAGTATAAAAAAGACGGAGAAATAATTCAAAAAAATAAGAGAGGTGATTTGGATGTTTCTTTCTTTTTTCTCCCTTTTTTTAAATTTTCATATACCTGTCTCTAACGAGTCATTTGACAATGTTATTTGAAAACATATTTCTCTTATTGTAACTCTTTTTGTGCCATTATTTTGCATGAATTGATTTTCTTGAGCATTATGTTTTTTTTAACAGTTTTTTGAGGAACATAATTCTTCTCAAGCCTTCTTGTGTAATTGTGTTGCGCAATTTAGTTTTTTAAAGTTTGTGTTGGTTTAAAAAATGTAATTTCAAATATGAAACAGAGACATTCAGCTCTTAAAAGTTCGATTCTTGGTCAACCAACAAATAATTCTAGAATGAATAAAAACCCTCTATTATTACTCGGTAACTTGGTTTTTTTTTTTGGTTTTTTTGATTGACACGAGAACATGAGTAAATAGGTAGAACTGTAGAATGATTTAATTTCCATTTTTTACAGCGATTTTAATAAACGGACTAAGGGTCAGGAACGAACCTGGACCTTGTATATTCTTAAGGGTCCACCCGGATATGGGGTTAGCATAATAGTTTCAAAACATTTATTCTGGTAATATTTAATATTTCATATTTAGATTTTAAATTTATATTAAATTTGGTAGACTCACCAGCAAAGTGCACGCAAACCGTGATTGTAAGGAGAAGCGTGCTGATAAGGATCTTCATCTTTTGATTGCAGATTTTGTAAACGGTAAATGAGTAATATTGAGCATATACACTGCTATATAGTAATCACTATTTGATTAATCGTCGTAATGATTACCTAGAAAACATACAAAATTATGAAAACTTTCAACGCGTATTGACTACGTAGAAGAAATATTACGACACTTGTTAGAACAAACTGTTAACATTGAAAACAACATGTGATGGACCTTGTACGCTGTCCTTCTACTTATAGAGTAGTTAGTTTCGTATCTTAGGTGAAACTAAATTATTATCAGTAGTAGTAGTGCTGTATTTGTTTGAGAATCATCTGATTCATACAAATAGGTCACAGTACAATTCTAAAAAGAAATTGTTATTCTAATAAATAAAAACAAAAACTAAAATTATAGGTTGGTGGTGAACATTACCCCAGAGGAGATAAATCTACTTACAACGAAAGCAAATCAAAAAACATTTAATTATATTATTAATTTTAATGATCATTCGTGAAACTTACTAACAAACATAAGAATTTTTTGATAGCATTTTTTCAGGGTTATCTAGAATATTCAGCCAGGCATTCCTTATCTCACACATATCCCTATTTTCGCTTATACATGAAAATCTTACAGTTTAAAAAAATTGACATTCTACTAAAAGGTGGTACACAGGCTCTGTACTAAAACTATACTCATGACAGTAGATGAAATAACCATCAACATTCAAACTGCAGGTTTTATTCTTGATTATAAGTCTAGGTATGAACTTATTTATTAACCTAAATTGCGCTACAATTTTGATGAAACCGAGTGGCGTTCTTGACAGAGTTAAATATTTCTGAGGTCCTTCTCGTAAGGTTAATTGAGGATAAAGTATTAGAGCAGAAGACGTGTGGGCTCCCTGTTAATCTACTAGATATAATATTCTATCATAAGCTCTTATCCATGCCGATTTATTCTATTGTAGAGAGGAAAGAGAAAGAAATTCTCAATCGCCTTCTACCCCAATCTTTTTAAATATTCTTACAACCTAGCAGGCCCAGTTGTATTTCTCTAGGGTCGACAAATCATCTTACAATCTATCCAGTTCTCTTAAACCTAATTAACATTTCTCCGGGTATCGATCGTCGGACATATTGAGAATTTTCTCTATCCAATTCAGAATTGACCCAAAAACTCTAACTGCAACTTGAGATGCACCTATTTCTAATCTGATAGCATGTCCACCAGTATTTTGTGAACATGCATAATTCTTTTGTAAAAAGTGGTTTGAACTTTTCCTATAAAATCTAAATACCTGAGACTCCATATATGCGCACTATGCATTAAAGCGCTGGATACAAGACTATCACAAATTCGAACAATAGGGTTCCATGGGTTAAGTTTTAATTTGTGAATCAGAGAAATCGTTGATCCTACAGCGAGATTAGATTTATGAACAGCTTCATCTTTCGCCCTGACAAAAAGTGCAGATTGGGTCACTGGGGTGACCCGGTAGATATAACTTCTGACAATATCAATCTCCTTTCTGAAGATTACTATTTTGGTTTTTTCTATGTTGACTTCGACCTCATTTATCATACATTGATCTAATAATTCTTCAAGAATCTTACGCATTCCACCCAGGGAGTCCGCAAAGAAAGCCAAATCGTCATCGTAAGCTGAGAGCAATATTTCCATAAAATGGTCTATTGATACACCTCTGATACCTCTTGCATACGTAAATTCTTGTAAATCAGCAATTAGAAATGTAAACATTCCGGAGACGCCCTTATTTTCCTTGATCGAAATATTATCTTCAGAGTAGAAATCTATCACCAATCTAATAAATTTTGACCAACCACCTTTCGAAATTAATTTGTTCCATAAGATGTTATGACTAACTGAGGGAAAGGATGCTTTGAAATCAACATAGAGTACAAAAAGTTGGCCTCCGTTCAGTCTCAGGCAATTTTGAATCATTGCGTCAAGGGTAAAGATCTGATCCGTGCAACATCTTCCTCTCCTGAAACCTGCCTGCCTGCCACTCTGAAAGGAGTTGCATGTCTTCAGCCCAAGCTATCAGCCTTTCCGGAAGAATCTGCGTAAACATCTTTGTAACAAAGTTAACTAAGGCAATAGGGCGGTACTTAGCAGGATCAGTGACATCCCCTTTCTTGTGTATCATCCTAAGAAATGTTTGAGCCCACGATGTTGGAACCTTTTCTTCATTAATTATTTTATTAAATAACGAGTTAAAGTAATGGATCAGATTGCCGGGCAAAATTTTTAAGAAGTCATAGCTAATACTATCCGGACCAGGGGCCTTACCATTTTTTTACTGTTTCAAGCTTGAAATAGTTTCATCAAGAATTATATGTGAGTCAAGAGAAAGATTTTGAAAATTATTAATCGGTCTTCAGGAAGAATTTGGATCCCGGACTGGGTAAAGAGATTTCAAGTACTGTTCCCATATGTTTAAGTCTATATCATCTTTATACGAAGGTTTTAAATTAGAGCTATTTATTATCTTCCAGAATTGTTTAGAGTCGATTGCATTCGCGAGAGAATCTAGTAAGGAATTTTTATAATCTTCCTTCTTAGAATCTAATAATTTTGTATATACTTTTTTACAATTCGTGCGAAATGAAAATTTGGCAAGGTCTCGCCAAGTGTTTTTTCCTTTTAATACATTCCTGAAGTTTCTACATTTTTTTCTATATAGATAGATAAACGTTTATTTTTTAGCCTGCTGGCCTTAAAAA
>CAKNYM010035176.1:0-10600 GCA_932195095.1 Andricus curvator
GACAGTGTACGCTACGGATTACAATGTTCTTACTATAGTCTATACTCTATACCTTTACTCTCGTGCTCAATATATATAGTTATATTCTACAGCGTACAACGTGCTGATATACATATATAGTTACACTCTACAGCGCGCAATATTCGCTCTATATTTATTGAGTATTTATTAGTGTAAGCATGCAAATAGATAAATATATAAATAAATATATTAACATATATATATATGTCACGGGACGTGACACCTCCCCCCTAAGTCGAACGCGGGGTGAAGCATTCAGGTGGGGCTTCAGAGTCCCACATGGAGCGAACGTCCGCGTTCGAACGTATGGTAGAAGGGTCATCACAAATACTAGATTAAAGAAATAGACGCAATTATTTCTTATATGTCAGTTTATATTCGTGAAAAGAACATATAAAAGTATACAAAATATATATATATATATATATATATATATGTAATATCAAATATGTTTTGAGATCATTGATTACATATTGTACTTATAGTTTCTGCGTGGACGAAAACAATGTGGAGCTACATGCCCTCTCTCATAGCATCTTTCGCATGCGTTTAACCATTTATAAAGTTTTATTTTATTTGTACTAACTTGTGCATCTGAAATTATGTGCACATTCACATTCTCGTGAATATTGATTCTTAAATTAGTATAATTTTCTTCGCAAAACATAAATTTTTCTGCTAACGCTTCTAACATATGGCGAGCAGTATTTTGTCTCGCAGCCTTTTTTGTAGATGCAGGCTCACCTTCATATAAATATTTTATATTATTTTTATGCATTATGCATTTAGCCTCAAATAGTGGCAATTCGTATTCGACACTTATTTCGTTAACGGTTTGTACTTCTGAGGATTTCGAGAGGTTTCTTTCCATTGCCATGTTATATGTAAAAGAAAAACAGCAATATTTGGATTTTTAGATAACATGGCATTGGGAGTTCAGTTAAACTATATGACATTATATAATATATGGTGTTGATTTTAGCAGAAAATTTATTATAATTTTTTCTATATGACGTAGTAGATTTTATAGTAAGATTTAATTACATATGCAGCGTTGTCGCAATAAAATTGAGTTTTATTCACAATTGTATTTAAGAAATTTAACTTTCGATGATAGTCTTACTTTGGGCCATAACTAACAAAATTTTGGCGCCAAACTCGAATTTTTGAATGTTTTGTTATTACTAATTGGCATATCGGACACATTTTGCTAATTTAAAATATCTAATTTATTACTGTTTATCATTACAAGAAATCAAAACGCGTACAAATATTTTTGCTACAAAAATTAAGAGATGAAGAGATACATAACCTGTCAATTTAAAAAAATATGACAAATCGTGCAACTGTACTGAAATGTAGTTGAACAAAGAAAACAAGGTGAAAAGCTAATTTTTACTGAGATTATAATCATGTTACATACGTAATGAAATTTCGCGGAGTGTACTTTTTAATACAATTGCACTTTAATTGGTAACAATAATGGTAAAATAAAAAATATGAGAACATCTATTTATATTCAATCATTATTTTCAAGAATTTCAGTGTCAGCATCCGAATCGTCTTTCAGAATTATTATTCTACACAATTTAAAAAGGATCATCCAATCTTACGTAAACATCATAAAAGAGATACATAATATGTATTTACGAGGTTAAATATTAAAATTGTAAAATTGGATTTACATAGTATAGTGTAAATAACTACTTATGAAGAAGGAGAAGAAGAATTATATAGCTTTCTATTAGAAAAATAATTTTTACATTGACAAAAAGTGATTATTTTGCAAGAACCATTCTTCTAATAGTATAAAGAGAGATGAGAAAAAAAACTTGGTCAGAAGTTTTTATAGGTATAGGTAAACAAAATTGCCTATTGAGGGCTACAAGAAAAAAACGAATACGTGGTGTGGTCTAGGATCGATTTTCTGTAGGGAGGGTTATAAAACTGAGTCTAGATGCTTAAAAATTTGAGATAGACCAGGTGCAGTAATAGTTAACATACAAATTAAACCTTTTTTCACTGTAAAATGTTTAATTTTTGAAAACGGAAAAATGTTAAAGAAAAAAGAAACAGAGAGGTTTGGTTTAAAATTAAGGAAAGAGTCGGGAAATAGTAGAGGGTGCCATGAGTTTGTAACTGTATGCGTGAGGGCTTCTAGAAGGTGTCATAAAAGAGAGGTATAGGAGTCAATAGTAATTTGTTGAAGTCTTTGACCCTTGAGATTATTTTAGAAAGATTTATAATTTTTTGAAAGATCAAATTAGGGAAAAGAAATAAATTATCTTCGAGTAAATAAAGAGAAGCTTCTTGATTTTCTTATAATTTCTAAAATGTGTTTGGAACTTTTTGTAAAAATGGATCATGTTTTGTTGCTGAAGAACTGTAAATATTATATGTTTGAATAGAAATTAGCGAAATTTCTTCAAGAAAATAGGTTATTGATTTGGTATCAATGTTGTGACTACTTCCATTGCAAATGTCAGATCTCTTCTTACATCTTGTGATGAATTTGTTCTCTATTATCTGATGCTTGAAATGATATAAGACAAACGTGTCTGAATAAGACGAAAAACGATATTCATCTGAAAGGATTTGAATATCAATAATAGGCTCAAGATAAACGCCTAATGAGTGCGAGAAAAGAGAATCGATGTACGAGTTTGTCGCATCAGATGGGGTTACTAGGAATAATATCAAAAAGATACCAGGTGAAAGTTGGAGTTTTTAGTTCATTGTGCTTCTCAAAAGCCTGTAAAAAGAAAACAAAAGTTAGTGCATAAGATGGTTTTAATTTTCAGGATAATATCCCTAGTTGTTTCTATGTTTCTGAGGTTTTGTGCCCATTTAGGAATATCACTGTCATTTTTTTCGAAAATTTCCGTGTGAAATAAATATGGCCATAACATGAGTAGATTAATTTGTTGCATAAAAACGACGATGGGATACATCTGAAATTAAAATGATAAGGGCTCGTCGTTTAATTATTAACGGTTTGACATTTTATGTGTGAACGTTTAAGTCTATTGACGTGTACTACTGCAGGTTTGCCTTTTATGTCAATTTTGACGTTTCCTTTTCCTAATATTTCCAGGACTTCATAAGGCCCTTTATATTGATCATCAAATTTTTTCTTAGGTTCTTTTCCAATTAATAAAAAGACGTTGTCTCCAGTGTTGATTTCTAATGGATTAACTTTTCGATCATGATATATTTTTGACTTTTCTTTAGCCGCAATTAAATTTTGTCTCGCTTGAGTTCTCATTTCATATAATTTTGTTATAAAATTCGTTAGGTAATCGTCATAAGTTTGCAATTTTTCTTTCTTTGATAGTGGTTCATTTGATGGTTGACGAGCTAATTTACCGAAAACTAATTCATAGGGCGTACATTTTGTACCTTCGTGGACACTTGTATTATAAGAAAACATGGCTAATTCAAGCCAATCGTCCCATTCGGAATTTTTGGAAACAAATTGTTTGAGGTATTCAGCTAACACGTGATGTGATCTTTCAAGAGACCCATTTGATTGTGGATGAAATGCTGTTGTTTTAAATTGCTTAATTCGAAAACGTTTTGCCATTCTTCTCATTAAATTGCTTAAAAAATTTGAACCTTGGTCAGTCAAAACTGCTTTTGGGGAACCGTAAATGCATATAAATTTTTTAACAAAAATATCTGCTACTGTTGAAGCTTTCGCATCTGGAATCGCTAGAGCTAAAGCATATTTTGTAAAATTATCTTGAATAGTTAAGATATTTACGTTGCCTAATGTTGTTTGTGGAAGTGGGCCAACTATGTCCATTGAAATTTTTTCGAATGCAGTTCCAGGCGTGTCCGTTATTATCATGGGATTTTTAGTTTTTACGCGAACTAATTTTTTGATTTGACATTGCAAGCACTGCTGAATATATTTCTGAATATCAATTTTCATATTCTCCCAATAATAATTCTGACGAATTCGATGATAAGTTTTTGTAACACCTTTATGACCTCCTAAAGCTGAAGAATGTGCCTCTTCAAGTAATTGAGTTCGCTGTTCTTTCGTTGGATATTGAACTATTCCCGTACATATGATAATTTTGGTAGAAGAATCCGAAAAAGTTGAAATTAGAATTTCACGTATTTCTTTCCAACCTATGTGATTAACTTGTGAAGTTTTTGCGACACTAATAGATCGTAAATTTAGTCTCACTGATATTGAATGCAAAGATAGTATTGAAAGTTTAATAC
The DNA here is from genome assembly GCA_932195095.1 of Andricus curvator. NCBI lineage: Eukaryota > Metazoa > Arthropoda > Insecta > Hymenoptera > Cynipidae > Andricus > Andricus curvator. The sequence goes on from CAKNYM010035176.1 coordinate 4,255, forward strand.
TGCTTAAAGTGTCTGACAAATTTTCTTTAGAATCAGCTTCAATGGGAAGGGCTAAATGATACTGCTGTCCTTTCTTTATTTCTTTAGCAAGTCCTTTCTCAAGTTGGCTGAACTTAGGTAGAATACCACGTTTAGACAAAGCTCTTGATCCATTATCACGTGGGGAACCGTCAGTAGCAATAAAATAAGCGTAATTATCTTTACGCATCGTTAATTGATCACGACACTCAACAACATTTTGGTGTGTATGTGCTTGGGTATTCAAAGGAGGGGGTTCTGGAGGGGGTTTACTTTCTTCTAATTTCTCTTCATTTACTTCTTGAAAAATTTCGGGATTTTTCACATTTCTTTCTTTTGGAACTTTTATAAAATGTTCTGCTTCCGAAAGTTCTTGCATATTTTCTTCATCAACAAAGTTTTCTTCATCTGAAAAATTTTGAAAATTTTCGTCATTTAGGACTTCATCTTCCGAAGTTGAGGGATTATCTTCTTCTTTTTCCTTCTCTTCTTGTGGTGCAACAGGCTCTGCCTTGGATTTTTGGTAATTTTTCTTCTTCTTCTTTTTAACTTGTTTTATTGAATTATCAAAATATTCTGTATCTAAATCAGATTCATCTTCATGTTCAAAATTTATGTGCGTTCGCTGTTTTAAATTCAGAGACTCACCAGTGGTTGCCTCTTTTCTCGGTCTGCCTCTCTTTTTCAAGGCTTGCGGGTTGCTTGCATTTGTGAGCACAGCTTTCTTGGGCCTACCTCGTGCTTTTTTAACAGCAGGCGAGGGAGGTAAGTATTCTTCCTCACTATCTTTATGTGACTTACCTTGATTTTCAATTTGTTCATTAATTTGTGCTTGCTCTTCGTATTTTTGTTTCTGTCCTCTTGTAACCACAGTATTCCAAGATTGACAGCGAAGTTCGTTTTTCTTTATAATTTTTGGAAATAAAAGTAACATTGAAAGATAGAGAAGTTTCTGTATTGGACTATCAAAAAGTTCATTTTGCATTTCATTCAGTGATTCTTCACTTATTAAATTATGAAGAATTTCAGGAATTTTTTCCTTCAAAGATTCGCTATTTATTTTGATATTTTCTTCGGAATCTGAATTTTTATGATTCTCAAAGTTCAAGAATTCCATAGAATTGAGAGGATTTTCTTCCTCAAATGTTGAGTCATTCTCAGAAATTATATTAATTCCTACGGTTTCATCGTTTTCTAGAACGGGATTCCTCGAAAGCGCATCTGCATTAACATTTGATTTTCCTGCTTTATAGACGACGTCATAATCATATTCGGCGAGTTTTAATCGCCATCTTGAAACTCGAGAACACGGATCTTTAGAATTTTTGAACCAAACAAGGGGCTTATGGTCTGTAACGAGGGTGAATTTTCGTCCGTACAAATAAGGGCGAAAATATATTACAGAGTAGACTATCGCTAAAGCTTCTTTTTCATACGTATCGTATTTACGTTCAGTATCGGTTAATGATCTTGAAACATACGCAATTGGTTGGTCTTTACCTATTTTACCTTGCGAAAGTATTCCGCCTATGGCGTAACCTGATGCATCTGTAGTTACAATGAAAGGTTTTGAAAAATCAGGTCGAATCAAAAGTGGTTCTTGGCACAATTTATCTTTTAAAATATTGAAAGCTTGCTGCTGCTTTTCCGTCCAATTAAATGATATATCTTTTTTAAGGAGCTGATTTATTGGGGCTGCTATCTTAGCAAAATTTTCTATAAATCTACGGTAATATCCTGCTAAACCTAAAAATTGTTTAATATGCTTTTGATTTTTAGGAGTTGGGAAGTCTTTTACTGCCATGATTTTCTTCGGATCAGGTCGAACTCCGTCCTTATCTATTATATGTCCCAAATATCCTACTTCGTGTCGTAGAAATTCGCACTTGTCGGGTTGTAAATGAAGATTTGCATTTCGTAATCGGCTCATTAGTTCAGTAAATTTTGATTCATGTTCTTCTAAAGTATTTGCGTAAATCACAATGTCATCTAGATAAACAAAGAGTTCCGTTCCCTGAAGTCCCGTTAGAACTAAATCCATTAGTCTTTGAAAGGTTGCTGGTGCGTTTTTTAAACCAAAAGGCATTCTGTCAAACTCATAATGTCCATAAGGGGTTGAAAACGCAGTTTTGTGTGCATCTTTGGGATCCATTTTTATATGATGGAAACCCGTTGCTAAATCGAAAACAGAGAAATAGCGAGCAGATCCTAACTGGTCTAAAATGTCGTGAATGTTTGGTAGAGGATATGAATCACTAATTGTCTTTTCATTCAATTTTCTAAAATCAAGTACCATTCGCCATTTCTTTTTTCCTTGTGAGTCTTGTTTTTTTGGAACAATCCAAACTGGTGTATTGTAAGGTGATTGGGAAGGTTTTATTACATTGTTTTTTAATAATTCATCTACTTGGCGGATGATTTCTTCCTTATGAACTGGAGGAAATCGATATTGTCGCGAAAAAATAGGACAATCATCTGTTGTCGGTATTGAGTGTTGAAGAATGTTTGTAGGTTCTAAGTATTCTCCCGGAATGTGGAAGCAATCTGCATTTTTAGTAATTAATTTTTCAACATGTTCATATTCTTCCATATTTAAATGATCTAACCGTAGTAGTTTTTTAATGATTTCTACTCTTTCTTCGCCTGTGATCTTGTAAAATTTGCAGAAATGGTTAGACTTTTCATCGGATTTCAAAAAACTATTTAATATTAAATTAGGCAAATTTTCATCATTTTCATTTTCTGAAAAATTAGATTGATTTGTTGAATTGTTGACTTCGCATTGTTCAAAATCTTGTAATTGAACACTAGGAATTGATATTTTTACAGGTTGTTCATTTATGTTTGCATATTTGACGTAGGCTTTGCCTCCACAATTTTTTACAATGGCTTGACCTACAAAAATTCCTTCTCCAATTGATAATTGGGGTATATAACCTTCACTTTTTTCCGTATTTTCTATTTTTACATAATAATCAAAAATTGTTCGTGCCGGGATTGTGATAAAGCCAGTTTGTTCAAAAGGATATGTTGCATTGTTAATTTCAATACATTTATATGTGTAATTTATATTTACTTTATTATTGAGAAAAAATTCAGAGCCCAAGACTCCATCTTCATCTACTGGTACATCATCAGGGATTATATTTAGTGTAGTTAAAAATCCAAGTATTACAACCTTAATTTGACCTAGAGTATAGACAGGTAGATCATTAATGCCCGTTAGTCTCAACACTTCATTTTTATTTATTTTTATTTCGGGGTCAATCGCACTTCTTTTAATTAAATTTCGACCAGCACCAGTGTCGATCATCATACGTGCCGGGCTTTTTAGACCAACGGCAGATACCATGATCGAAGGAATTATATTATTCCTACTGATATGAATTTTGATATCATTTTCTTCACTTGTAATTTCTATAGGTGCTTTATTTAATGGGTTGGCGCCTTCCTCCCAGCAGCCATTGGGGGAATAGCGTTGGAGTTTTCCTGGTTCTGCGTATAATTTTGAGGGCTTTGTTGTCCGTTTCGATTTTGTAAATATCTACTCTTTTTATAACAATCCTTAGCGATGTGACCAGGGTAATTACAAAAATTGCAAATAATTTTGGATCCTTGGGTGGGATACGGGCGGGTCTGCTGATTATTTGTATTTTCAGGATTGTTTCCCTTTTGGTTTTGTCCAGGCTCAAAATTATGATTCTGTCTGGGTCTAAAATTTTGATTTTGTCCATATCCGAAATTTTGATTTTGTTGGTTTCCAAAATTTTGATTTTGTCGGTTACTAAAATTTTGATTTTGTCTATATCCAAAATTTTGTTTTGTTTTGTCTAGGTACAAAGTTTTGACTCAGTTCAGGTCTAGAATTTGAATTTTGTCCAGGTCTAAAATTTGGATTTTGTGCAGAATTCCATCTATTGTGATTATTAAAATTTCCTTGAGGTTTATTTGGTAAAAATTGGTTTTGGATTGAATTTGAAACAACAGGATTTTCAGAAAAAATTTGTTGTCGAAAGTTTTCGAGGTGGTAACACTTTTCGGTCGCATGTCCTGGTCTTCCGCAAATTAAACACGCTATTTTAGTGTCCTGAGCAACATTGAATTGATTATTTTTTGTAATAATTCGCGATTCTGATTCTTCTTCTGAGGATTTAATTGGCTTATTGCCTCATTAATAAGAGTTTTAAAAGTATCATCCGCGTTATCTTTCAATCGACATAATTCAATTCAATAAAAAATAATTCCGAACGCGATCCCCTTTTGAAACATTTAATTACATCACTTTCTAAATTTACTTTAAATGTGTCATCTATGGCACCATCATTGCCTAATTTATGCGCGTCTTCGATTCTATCTGCTAATTCTTTTATTCGCGCAGCGTATGATATTACATTTTCCTTATCCCACATAAATATATTACCTAGTTCTCCTTGCAACTGGTATACGCTTTTCGCGGGGGCATAAACTTTTTTTAATTTTTCTATTAATTCGTCTAGCGTGCGAAACGTATTTCCGAATATGCATTTTCGCGCTTCTCCGGTCAACTTACTTCTTACTAATCTAGCAAGATTCTCGTGTGCTTGCGTAGGAATTATGGCTTTTGCTTCTGTACATCCCTCTATAAAGTGGGCTAAAGGGATGTTACTACCGTCAAAAATAGGGATTATTTCGAGCGCGTCGCGGAGAGAAACTTGTTGATTGGCTGGCAGTGTCATTTTTTCCTGTTTTGTCGAGTCTTCGTCACTTGATACGTCGTCACTATCGTGCTCACTTATTATTGATTCGCGATTCAAATCATGAAATGAGTTTTCTTTTATTACTTCCTTACTAATTTGTTGCGAGAGCGTTGAACTTAATAATGATTTTACATTAGCCTGATAATCAATCACGTCATCGATAGTTAGAGTTTTATTCTGATCTATAGAACCACTGATCAAACTTGAATTTGTGTTAATTAAGGTACTATTTCCGGGATCAATAAATGCTGAACAGTCAAAATGATTATTTTCTGAATTATCACTACCAAATTCCAAGTCCAGTTTTTCTAATTCTTTATCAATATTAATTTTATTTTTCCTATCACTATCAAGCCCGTTCTTGTTTAATTCTACTTGCTTAGCTAATTGAGGGTTTTTCTTTGCAAGATTCCTAGTGATTGTTTTTTTGAATATTCCCTAATTCTACAGGTTTTTTATCCGGCATTGATTATACTTATATTCGGACATATTTCTCAGTAATAATATATTAAATGTAAATGTTGTAAGTTACCCGTCTTCGTTCAAGTTCTTTGTGCTTAAAAATGTGTATAAAATAAATTTATTAAAAATAAATTATATATTGGCTCTCTTTTGTTTGGTTTCTCGGCCGATGCACCATAAAAAGGTTGTATGTTACGTCATGGAAAACGCAAAATACTTTCCTTTTTAATTAGGTTCCTCGTTTTAGTTGAGATCGAAGATCTCGCACAGGGAAGAGGAAAGAGAAGCCAATAAATAAATTATAGATGAGTTCAACAATTTATTATGAATAATTACAATTAAAATTTATTGATTAAAAGAGTTTAGCACAAGAAGCTGAAGGAAGACTTGTAGACTTGTCTCTAATCCTTGGGCAGGACCTTTAAAATAAAGGATACTCATATATTATGGCCCAAAGGAATTAGATAAAGGAAATTAGAATTATTGGTATGAGGACTTACCGGTTATTGATTCGATTGAAGAATCAAATGTTATCTAGATGGTCTGTGTAATGGTGTGGAAGAAGGGGTTGTGCACTTATTATGAATTGGATATCCAAGATTTTGGTAGTTCCTTGAATGGTATTCAAAGTGTTCCAATGATTGATAATAGTGGGTCCAATTCAGGTTGAAATTGGTTCGAAGTATTCCAAAGATGGGAATTCCCAGATGCGGGTTTTCCAGTGCACAACACTGTCACAAGGGTACACACACTAACACGCGAGAGATACCGGTTTGACACACTAGACACTGGACAGTCGAATCGGAGAAAACCGTAGAAAAATAGAGAAGAGGTGAACTATAACTTCTAACTTATCACTTTGCTATGACTGAAGACTTAAGACTGACCCATGCTGGTCCAACGAGTTTTTATAGGGCCTAAGGCGACGTCCCTGCATGCTTGGACGTCGGTGTATACGCGGACGTCACGAGTATATATAGATATACTATACGGCTTACAATGTTTTCAGTATATCTATAGCTATGTCCTCCAGCCTCCACGTGCTTTCATGCTCTATAGTCTATGTCTAGCTATGGCTAGCTAGACAGTGTACGCTACGGATTACAATGTTCTTACTATAGTCTATACTC